>VUQR01031149.1:0-39777 GCA_015108515.1 Hemichromis elongatus | reverse complement strand
TCTATAATCCAGTTCTGAGATCCCTTCCCAGACGCCTTAACGCCCACTCACATCCTGGGCCATCTGACCTCTGGAATTCACATGATAGGGTGAGGCCAGGTTTCACAATGAGTTCACCCGAAACCATGGCTGATTGAGACCCGCACCCGTTTTCACACCTCGTGTGATTAGGTAGAGGATCAGTAGGGGGCCCATTGTCCCTCTACGAGGGACACTCCCACAAGGCTTAAATATGGGACTCTCCACCATTTGACCCTAGAACTGAAGAAGCTTCTCGGATGAGAGGTGAAACGTCTTCAAGCAACCTAAAGAAGTCCAGACGCCTTTCCTTACAGCTCCTTAGACAACATGAAACTATATTCAAATTACTGCCCTATTTCACTATTAATACAAAAGTATCATATTGCTTGTCATTTTCATTTTGTACTTCTTCAGCTTTTAGAAGTTTAATGATTATTAATCTTCCATGTCATTTCTCTTTGCAGCATGATATTAGTACATGGTGCTGTTGTCAAATTGTCCTCTTGAATGTTACCCTTCTCCTGCAGGAGCAAAAGCTTTGGCAGAGGATAGCAATTTTTCTAAATCACTAAGAGTCTAAATCACTATCTTTTGGCACAACACTCAGCTTTATTTAGACACAGTTTGTGGTACTCGTTTACTTTTTTTTTTTTCAAAATTCTAAATACATTCCCATATCTACATGTAATAATGGTAGTTATTGTAATTTGTTAAGTTTTTGGTTCCTATTGATATTCATTCTTGTTTTTCTAGTATATCCATATTTTCCATTTAACAAGTAGCGGCAGCCTGCCTCAATGTGAAACCAGTTGTAAAGAGGGCGTGGCACTGAAAACATCCTTGTGATTTATTTGGTTGCTGGGTTTAGGGAATACTCATTTTGCCCCTTTTGCCAGGGAGTGGCTAATTGGTCTCTAGATCTGTGTGACTGGGCCCAACTTTCAATTTTATTCAGTTCGGTTTTATTTATATAGCTCCAAATCTCACATACACAGTTTCCTCAAGGTGCTTTAAGTTGTAAGATAAAGACCTTACAGTAATAGAAATAAAACAGAGAAAACCCCGACGATCATATGACCCCCTATGAGCAAGCACTTTGCTGACAGTGAGAAGGAAACACTTCCTTTTAACAGGAAGAAACCTCCAGCAGGCTCAGGACAGGGCGGCCATCTGCCGCAACCAGTTGGAAGGGGAAGGAGAGGAAGACAGAACAAAAGACACGATGTGGAAATGACTAACTAATCGCTGGACACGGTTTGGCCTTAAGTGACAAATTCAATACAAATACAATACAATTTGTTATATAAATTGAAAATCTAGTTCAGAGAATGTCACTTTATGCTATAACAAGTTACAAAAACTATGTGTATGATCTGAAACCATCGTTTGGGTTTGAGCATAGACAAAATTATTAATAGGCTGATTTGGTTTTGCTGTGGAGTGTCAAAAAAAAGTTCCCTTCATGCACTTTATAAAACCAGTTCTTAGAAAAAGGTGAAACGTGTTTAATAAATTCTACAGAAGGGAATTATTCTCATTTTTTTTTAAACTTTTTTGTGTAAGCAGTCACTGCCTCCAATATATTCTCCATCCCCATAATGAGGGTTTAATTAAGCCAATTTTAGGTTTGAAATTGAAAATATCTCTCATGCCGTGGCTAATCTAGCTTTGTAAGTGAAGTGCACTTGGCTATATCACATTATGACCACCATTTGTTTGGTATAGTAGCTTACAGTAGTTTGTCAAATGCCAGTAGTTGAAAGATATACTCAAGTAGCAACACTACACCGTGCTCCAATTATAAATAGAGGCCTGATCTTTTCCATGCCTTTTTTTTCCTCATATTTTTCTCATATGTTTAAATGCAGTTAGTTTGTTCAACCCTTGTCACACAGTTCCTCTTACAGGCGATAAATGAACGGTTTAACAGAACAGTTAATCTGCACTAATGCAACCAAGGCATGCCAAGCACTTCTCAGGATAATTTCTCCAAATACAACATTGGCAACATTTACCTACTCACAGTAATATTTTGAAAGTCAGAACAAAATAGAAAAAAAAAAATAAGCTAGGAGGTTTTGTAGTCGAGTTCAGCTGTTCTTTCTAAGTTTCAGTTCCAATAAAAATGTTAACTTGATCTGGTAATTCTAATAAAATCAGCTGCCTTTGCTAACTAAACCTTTTTCACATTCCGAAGTCTTTCGTGTCAATAAAATTTAAAGATTCAGTTCAGTCTGTCTTGCAGAGCACATGGATAAGAGGCTAGATTAAAGCAGGCCTCTGTGTTTAAGGTCATTGTTGTGAATAGAGCTGTGTCCTCTCTCTTTTTCAGTACTCAGTTTCGAGTAGACAAATAAAAAAACTTCATACATGGCCTTCCTCATGGCTGCTAAACAGCCATGTGTTTTGGTTTAAAGAAACCAAAATTCACTCTTCAGTTTGGTGGTTAAATATACATTTTAATTTCTGGAAAATGCCAATTAGAGACAAAAATTACATTGGAGTCAACAGAACTGGCCCCATGCTCTTATTGACAGGCAAAGCCACAAACGTAGCATCATTCATATTTAAATAGCAATCAGTGTGTTCTTTTCACTATTGCTAAGAGCTATTGTCCCGTTCCTCTGGCTCTGAGATTGTTCCCATCCATCACTCATATCAACCTTCAACTCACCGTTTATGGCTGTGAACTCGGACCTGGGATATATATATATATATATATATTTTTTTAAATAAAAAATAAATAAAAAATTTGTAAAATAAAAGTGACAAAAGTGAGATCATTTTAGTCTAACTAGGTGAAAACCTTTGTCTTTGCTTTTGCTAAAAAGAGTGATCAGCAAAATAAATTTAAAATCTTGAGACACTGCAAGTATGTTTAAAAAAATTGTAGTTCCTATTTTGGCCATTCAGAAAAACATCGGTGCATACAAACTCCAAGGGTGCTGCAGTCAGTTTGGATGAGACTGTGCAACTGTTAAGTGGTAGAGACGAACACTGCACAGGGGAAACGTGATGAAAGAGAAAGGAACAAAAATGCTTCTGGATTGAAGCTGACATACACTGTGTGTCACTCCTGTACTCGTTGTCACCGTGAATTGCATTTGTGTATCCAGTTGTTTGCGTAACAGAGGGTTGGGTGTTTTTTTTTTTTCCCTTTTTTGTTTTCAAGAGCATGCATGGTTGCTTTCGGGTTTTCAGGGGTTTAATGTTAAACTGCTCAGTAATGTAAGAAAGAAGAGAGAGAAATGAAAAGACAACAGATCAAAATATGCAGAAGCCACCATAATCCTGCTTTGAGGATCTGTTTCCAGTCTCTGGTGAATTTCTGTAGGCTAATCATTTGATAATTACTCAGTGACACAGATGCTAATGTCTCAAAGGACCAAACAGAAAGAGATCCTCACTTCCTGTTGCATCTAATTTCTGTATTGCCTAAATGCACACGTAGGCACATAATGTCACATTAACATATGTAGGCAAACAAATACTCAAAGCATAAATACTAAAACCTCAATGTGTCACAGTCTCCTGCTTTCAGGTTTACGTCCTCAACCTATATTTCATTTCCTTCTACATTTACCTTTCCAACAATGACAGTCATTTTTTGGCAATTGTTTACAAAGATGGTACGTTTTTCTTGGAGAGCAATCATTTTAACTTGTATTACTTTGGTAAACTGAAAAAGAAATAACATGCAACACTTTTACAATACATAATCTTCTTTTATTCTGCTCAGTGACAGGCTGTTTCTATAGGCTACCATTCAATGCTGAGTTTGTGTGGTAAGGGATTACGCTTTGTTCAGTGCTTTGGCCAGTCTCGTTTGTCCACAGGAAATCAATTGATGGAGGCCGGCTCATTAGCTAGCAGGCTTACCCTTTTGTTTTTATCATTATCTTAAAAGTCATTATCTTAAAAATATAGTGAAATTGATAATTAATTAGTCACCTTACTTTTATCCCTCAGGGGTTTTGGTTTTGTGATAAACAATTTGACTTCTGTTTTCATTGTGCTTTGTGTATGTTTTGTGTGTGCATGTGTTTGTGCTAATGTCTGCTTTTGTGTTTATGTCCCCAATAACCATGGGTCCCATAGGCACATATACCATGAGCAACGGATACCTGCATTAGAGGTAGAGCATTTTTCTTTAAGTAGGTGGCCTAATGGATAATGCATTTGTGACATAGGTTCCCCTGTGCTCTATGTGTGTGAGTGTGAGTGAGAGTGAGAGTAATGCTCTTGGTACATGTTCTCATCTGTGAGAGATCATGCTGACAGGTAGCTACAGCACTTACAAATGTGTCTAAGTGGCCCAGGTATGAGCAAAACTGTTAGCAGCCAGTCATACACTGTGTTCACAGCCTCTAAAAGGGAATAAAGTCATGTTAGTGGAACTTTACAATGTCTATCTGCATCTCACCACTTTGCCCAGATGAGAAATGTAGTTACCACCTATAAACCAGGCTGAAGTAAAGACATGTAGCATTTGCTAGAGATCTTCCTTCTGTAGTTAGGAAAGACAGAGCTTGTGGGAAGGAATCCCTGGTTCAAATCATAGCCACACACCATTTCATGTATTTCACTCACCTGTTCCCATCTGCGATTCAAAGCTTTCCTCACCACTGTCACTATCAAAATAGAAGTAAAACATGCCCAAATATAAAAATAAAAAACAACAGAACCTTAGGTTTACATTTAAACTAAATTATTCTTTATAAAATTGAAAACTCAATTTCTCAAATCAAAAACAGCATTTAATTATGTCTAAAATGCACTAAAATTAAAGTACAATTGTGCTAACCAAAAGAATAAAAACAAAAGCTCCCCTCTCACAAAAAGGAAGAGCCAACCAGAGAGAAAATCAGCAGCAATTCGAGCCCCACATCATCATCATCATCACATCCCAGGTTTTTCCTGAGTGCTTCTCATCTTGTAAAGTCATTGCCAGTGTTCACTCTAAATTTGGCTCAAAGCGGTCGCTCACCATTTTAAGCTCACAGCTTTTTCCCTGAAGCTGTTGGATTTTCTCACTGTCTTTCTCATTTGGTGTTTCATTTTTATGGTTTCTGTTTTGTTTTGTTTTTTTCTACCACCTAGTGATGATTAAAACATTCGAGTTCTTTACACCAAACTAATCACTTTAGTTTCACTGAATATTAAACCTATTACAAAACAGTCATTTTACTGTATGCTATGCTGTCACCTCCTCTTAAGTTTAAATATATTAGCACATCATTTGCATATATTTGAATAGCAATTTAATGTGATAGTTACAACCAGTTACTTGAGAATTATACAGAGAATTATTGTGCATAAGCACAAAAATCTCACAGCATACTTCACGTCTGTCTCGCACACACTGACAGATGACAGATGTGCATGTTTTAAAAAGGAGCGAGACTTTAAAGAAATGGAACTTTTTCAACAAGAAAGCATGTAGGCCACAGCCTCACTCCATGGAATGTTGCTATGGTTACACAGTGGGGAAGTACCACCCACTGACACTATCTAAATGTTTTTTTGGCTTAAGTGCCACCTTGTGTGCCCAGCTCCTTAAAGCATAAATAAGCTCCAACTAGAGTAGTTTTGTGCATATAGGATTTTTGAGATGTGTAACATTGGAGACTGACAGTGTAACAAAGCGTCATGTGGCCATGGCAGTGCTCTTTTCCTGCTTTCCATGGGATAGCCTCTCCAAGTTGTTCAGACCACTCAATGTCCAGCCAAGCAGGATTTAAGTGGGTTCAGGTGGAGTTTGTCATTGTATCACACACACACACACACAGACAGACAGTGGCATGGAGCCCATCCTACCCGATAACAATGATGGCTCTTTTCATAGCCAAATGCATCCTAACAGTAATCTCATTACTATTCATAGGAATCAAACTGTTTTCCTTTCAAAGATTTTCCATGCCATTTTCTAAAAACTTGGCCTTCGTTTCGTTGCCTGGCCATTAAAAGTCACGACTGCTTGAACAAGTACGTGAACTTTTCACAGGTTAATTAACTGTGTTTCCTCACTGACACCTGCAGTGGAGCATAGATATACAGCTATGGCTGTGTTGAGCCACCTGAGAGCAAACTTGAATCTGTTCTACGATTAATATCCCCCCTTTTATCTGAT
This sequence comes from Hemichromis elongatus, assembly GCA_015108515.1. Lineage (NCBI taxonomy): Eukaryota > Metazoa > Chordata > Actinopteri > Cichliformes > Cichlidae > Hemichromis > Hemichromis elongatus. Next base: position 33,626 of record VUQR01031149.1, on the reverse strand, counting down.
CATTCTACATTACATATTATACATTTTTTTGCAATGGATTGAAGACTTTTTTTAAATTGTCCCCAAATAGGGCAAGAGGTGGGGTATACTAAAGACAGGTCACCAATCGGGTGAACACAAACAGACGGAAAACCATTTATTCTCAGTACAGCGAACGATTAAATGCAAGTTTAAACCTACTGACATTAGGCAACAATGCTAATGCTAGACATTTTAGCATTTCATAAACAAAACAAGCTCATTTTCAATTTGATGTTAGCAGCACATTTAGATAAATGTTAGGATGGGGACAACTTGGGACAACAAAGAATACAAAAGTAGAGAGGCAGATGAGAGAGGTAAAGATGGAGGAGGCTCACCAATCTGTAAAATACCACATCCACAAATTGTGGAGCAATTTCAAAATATTGCTCCTGAATATAAAAATCCTAATACTCAAAAAGAATAAAATATAATCAAATCGTTCTTGAGAAATCTCTGTGTGCAAGAGATAAGGCAGACAAGGAATGCTGCATGCCTGTGAACAAGGCATTGTAATTAGGCATGAAAATATCGCATTGGCTCAGGAGCATTACCAGAAATCAATGTCTGTGGACACAGTTCACCGTGCAATCCACAAATGCAGGTTAAAGCTCGATCATGCAAAGAAGCAGCCATGTGTGACCATGATCCAGAGATGCCACCGTCTTCTCTGTTCCAAACATAATTTAAAATTGACTGAGGCAAAGAATTTAACTGTTCTGTTGTCAGGTGACTCAAATTTTCAAGTTATTTTTAGAAATCCTCTGGACTAAATAGGAGAGGTACCATCCAGCTTGCTATCAGCACTCAGTTCAAAAATCAGCATTGGTGCATTGATGCCTATGGCCAAAGCTCCAGACATTCTTACAGATATAAACAGGTTTTAGAGCAACATATACTCCCATTCCTGTGTCTTCAGCGTATGTTTCAGCAAGACAACATTCTGCAGCCATTGAAACAGCATGACGTTGTAGCAGAAGAAGGGAAGATACTTAAAGTTCTCCAAAATGCCCCAGTGCAACTAAAACTCGTAAGACAAATGTATAATATAGTTGGTAAGGCTTGAATCAATAGTGTTCAATTTGCTTTTAGTTTATTTTTCTTATGTGAAAGCTGTATGAAAATAATGTAGCTAAACCCTTATTTTCAAAGAGCAGTACAAAAAGGAGCAGTTTTTACCCGAATCGCTTGCTTCTAATGTCTGAGCCAATGTCATAAGATAATTTATTCAGTATCACTTTTGGAAAACGCTTACACAAGTTCATCTAGTTAGACCTTAGTTTCATTCGTTATAGACTGTGTTGAGAATTTTTTTTATTTGGTGTTTGATGAATTCTCAGTGGCGTTACCGTCTTTTAGCGCTTGCATTTCATTTGAGAACATTGGTTTTGAGCACAGATAAACTGTTTTGATATGATTATTTGGCTTTGCCAGAGGAGTTGGATGCTTTTAAATAGTTCACAGTCTCAAAATTGGGTTGTTTAGAGGTTTGAGAAAAGGGTGGAAGGCTTTAGCAAATGTTGAAAAACTGGAATAGAGAAAAAAATATGATATGATTTTTGAATTTCAGTGTATTTCTGTCAAATCCTCATAGACTAGAAATAACTTTTTTTTTTTTTAATAAAATCTTAATCATGTTTACTTGGATTTGTCTCTATATTTTCAAGTTATGAGAAAACAAAAGTCACATTTTAGTAAATGCCGATTCATGTGTTCAATATTCGGGATTTTAGAATTAATACAAGTGGCACAATAACAAGTGGCACATCCATCTGGAGGTTGTTCCTCAACAAGTAACTCGTGCAAGTACTCAAATAAAATGACTGAAAGTTTGTGTCAGCAGCCTTTTTAGGAATCATCAATCTGAGCAACCTGCTGCTTGGTATTACTTATCTCTTACTAGAAACAAATAGCTTTTATACTTGTTTTACATGAAAGCCTTAGGGGACTCAAGGAAATGTAAGCCAAGTAATGAACTTTAGTGATCAGGAGTAAAATTATATTTGTATCGTGGTTTTGCTCTGAAATTTAATTCTTTGATGCTTTTTTTAAAAAGTCTGTAAATATAATAACAAACAAATGACGCACTTTGACTATTTCGTTGTGCACAAGGGAATTGAATTCAGTGAACGAGTAAGTGGGTGTTCAGGATATGCATGCTAAATCAAGTTAACCTCTTAAGCGCCAACGCCCCCCGATACGGGGGCAAAAAGCAGGAGATCGGTTAGGCTATGGGCTTAAGAGGTTAAGTAAATTGTATTCATAACTTTATATTAAATGCACTTAAATACAATTAAGATTGCTTACATATGCTTTTAGACCCTCGTTGCATAAACGTTTTAGGTACTCATCTTAAAAAAATGCTATGCTAATTTGTGATAATATGTATCATGCTATTCTGAGACGATTTTAACGAGTTCAACACATTTCCGTTATCAACAACTTACAATGGTTTGTGCTGCAATGGCATTTAATGCTACCTCTTCACGTGGTCTGAATGTGAGTTGTTACTATTCCAACATGTCTTCTGAAATTCAGAGGAATGAAAGCTTGAAAAAACCTGGTGAATGGAGGAGGCGGCGAGGGACGCTTAGGCAGGATGCAAAGTCTTTGTATACTGTAGGAGTGCCAGCATGGTAGGACAAAGAGGAGAAAAGTATTTTTCTTGGCTCTGAAGCAATAGGGTCGTAGCTGTTGTCGGCTTGATTAGCCCCTTAACTACAGGGTTCTTGCATGTGTTGCTTTGGAAAAGCTGTGCTATTCAATGTCAGAGTGTTTGTTATTCCTCTAGAGGAGCAACTGGTGTCCGATTTTAGTGCCTCCATTACCTTAGACCATATGAGAACAGCTGATTGATGTGTGTGAATGTGAGCATTGGTGGTGTGATTGGCGTTAAGCTTCTTTTACCACAAAACCGCTCATGTGGTCCATTTGGGTCTGACGGATGCTGATTGGGTTCAAGTGCTCCTCGACTACAGATGCCATTTGAAGATTGCTTTTATCCCCCCTTGAAACACAGGGACAGATAAGAAACTGAATTTTCTTCTTTGGGGATCCAAAAAGCTTCCTCCCACATAAACAGAAATAACATAGCCGGCGCAATGTTTCCTTACCTCTTTGCTTTCTGTCTTAAGCCTTTTGTCAAGAAGCTATACATACACACATAAATACTGCAAATTATATTTGCTCCAGGGCAGTTCCCCTCAAAAAAGAAAACGATGCTGAGATTGATTGGTCTTGAAAACCCTTTTAACTCTGCGGTCTTCCACCACTCCTCCATGCCATCTTATCTTTCCCATACAGCATGCTGAGAAAAAGTAGTTACGCCCCGCTGTCTCTTCGTGGGATCAGCAGTTTTTTTTCTAAGTGTTTGCCATAAATATCTTAAAAGCAACCTCATAAATTACTAAAATTGTGTGGTTTTAAATTCCAAAAAACACGTGTCCAAATAAAAGAAAAACTGTTGCTTTTTAGTGAGACAAAAATCTGACAACACATTGTAACAACGATCAAATCTCATGACCGGAATGATGTTTTATAAAGAAAGAAAAAAACCCGCATTAGCGAGCCTGTTTTATTAAGCTAACTCATAACTAATGTGACCGCAAGTCAAGGCATGTTTAAAAGCAAGTTACTCAAGAATTTAAAGAACACATCTGAGATATAAAAATAATAATAATAATAATCCACAGCTGGGATATCTTACAGTTACCAAATGTGTAAACACATTTCTAGAAACTGTGGCTCAATGTCTCAAAAATCTAAAAACAAACTGAAAAGAGTTAACAGCTTTGTCAAGACTTCACAGATCTCATGCAAAATTAAACATGACACTAAAAGCTGTGTTCCCTCTCCTCAAAACTGATTCCTTCTGCCAAAACAATACAAACCGCCATAATATGCCATCAGATAAACACTAATGTGAATCACTCAAATCGCTAACACCAGAAGTGTTCATGTTTGTTTGGAATCTATGAGGTTACATGCTAATAATTTAAATGTGTACAGTACAGAAGTGTAGGGTTACCATTAGTAATAACTCTATGTAACAAAAATGTTATCTGTCTCACGTAGAATTAGCAAAACTCACCTATGTAATGTAAATACAATGTGAAACAAACAATCAGTGCACAGCCTTCATCTGTTGTTCCTTTATTTACAAGGGGTCACCACCACCATGTTTGAGCTGGCAGGTTTTTAACCCGATTTCTTTCCTAATAACAAAGAATAAAATTAATAAAAAGAGGTTTTGTGTCTCGTCCTGGGATCAAATCAGAGTGCTTTCACTTCTTAGGTGAAATTCAAACACTATGGAGCCACTAAACAGTGCACCGATACATCAAGGTTTAAAAGAACAAAAAAAAAAGATTTATTTGTTACATTAGTTTCACAAAACTAAAAAAATTTTTGCAAATTGCCTTTTGCTGCCTCCTAGGCCTCCTCTTATCTTTGTGCTTCCTCCTTCCTTCTTCCGTAATGCCTATGTATAACTCACTCAAGGCCTCTGTTTGATTCTGACACGTGACTGAATTATTCTTCCTACTGAACTTGAATGAATTTGAACAAATGAGCTTTATATTTTCAGAATTGTGTGCATAGTTTTTCTGTATTCTGAGCATAATGTGAAGCTGTTAATTTTGTCTGTATCAAAAGCACTGAAAATGTACACCACTCTCTAAAGACAGTATATATTTGTTTGTTCTTCAAAAATCAAGGCCTTTAAAACAAATTTTAGGTGAAAACCATTTTCTTTACTCTTTTTTCTTTTACTTGAATTTCAAGACTATCAAGAAAATTTTTTGGGAATATTTACTGTTACTGCTAAATTAGTGCTGTTCAACTTTAAATCTAGGCTATCTTCTGTCGTAATTCATGCTATGCTGCTGGCTTGTGCTGAAGCACTTCCCGCTCTTAGACTGTAATAGAAAAGTTCATACTTACTACAACTTTGAAATCCCTCAAAATACTGAGAGTAGATGCTCGTCAAAGGGAAGCGGTCCAACCGTGATACTCCTGGGATTTGTGGATGAGCGTATTACGAGCCGCTGGCAGGTGCTGGAGCACAGTGTGTATATCACACTATAGTAATATTAATAAAATCTGAAGTGCTTTCCAGGCAACTCTTACCATTTCCCAATACTGACTCAAAGCAATAAAAATGTCCACAGGTGGGTGTGCGGGGATGGTGGATAACATGTTGAAAAAAGAAATGTATGAAAACTGTGTGACTCGAATTCCCTGCTATTTGAAAGGCTTTGAAAGTAGTCCCTATCTGCACTCTCACAAGATCAGTTTGTTGTGTCATATGAGTTTGTGGGTCCACAGCCTTGTAATGGATGTAATTTCATGACCATGGAGTTCAGGGATGTGTTGACTGGATTTTAGAACACTTGTTGTATGAAAAGCTGAACTTGATGACTATATCCAACATTTTCTCTTTGTTCTCTCTTAGCTTTCCTGTTTCTTTAATGTTTGTATTGTACATATTAATCTGTTTGATTTCCATTAGCCTCATCTATTAGCTGTTTTCTATATTTCCATTTTCTTTTTATTCCCTACCTGGCTCTCGTTTCCGTGTCTCTGTGTCCCTTGCTGCCATCTTAACCAGTTATTTACACCTCTTACTTTTTCACTCTATTATCCCATCATTTCTCTTTACAGGTCCATCTCACCCTTTCCTTCCTCTTTTATCTTCCCTTTCCCCTTTTTTAATAGCTCCCTGGATGTCAACTGCCTCTTATGGCTATCGTTTTCTCTTTCTCCCTCTAGCTTTCCTTTTTGTGTCCTCCCCAATCCCCTAGCCTTCCATCAATAAGGATTTATACTTCAGCTGTGTGTAGGCAGGAGGAGGGCAGAAGAGATACATATGAGAGAAAGCCAAAGGACAGATCAGACTGACCATCGGATGAAGTGCAAGAATGCCAAGATGAATAGTAAATGAGAGTGCTCCTAAAGCTGAACTAATTGAAAACCATTCTCCCCTCTGAGTCAGTTTAGCAGCAGTAGTTGTAAGGAAATTCTCACTGAGATAGCAAGAAAAGAAAAAAGGGGATGAAGAAATAAGAGAAAGAAAGCAAGTATGGATGATAGCACAAGGCAAGTTAGAGAAAGACCAAGAGATTGGATAACAAATATAAAAAAAGAGAACAGGGGAGAGAGATAGCTCCTCTAGCCAGACTAATTGAATTCCGATTTTCCCTCTGAGATTGGTTAGCAGCAGCAGGCAGGCAGACAGGCTGCCCCCAGCATGGATCAACTCTATCCAACCAATCACACTAATACAGTGTTTATGTCCAATCCAGTGCAGAGTGGTCAATAGCTTCTTCTCCAGTGCAAAGCTAAGAGAGAATTTGCTGGAGCCAGAGCCAACTTAAAAAAATGAAACACAATTGAAACACGTAAAATGATTCCTGGAACTTCTGTCTAACACATAAATCATATTTTGTATGCTGTTTATTAACATTTCATATTTAAAAAAATATATAAATTAGGTAAAGCAGTAAACTGTGAAATGGGAAATGCAGTACAGTTAGCCAGGTCTGTATTGGTGCTGCTTGCTCTCAGGATGCAGTAGCCAATGGGAATCTAATTACTGGATAATGAACATATTACATTGTCCTTATAGGACGTCAGAGGAAAGTCTATATTTTTTTTAATATGTCAAGAAATTCAGTGTAAGACCGAAGCTGAATTGACTGTGCTAACAGTTATTACCTAAGCCTGTTCCTCTGCGCTACAGATCCACCTTGTTGGGTGTAATATATAAAATTCATATCAGTGAGCCCCACACTGTTCCATCGGCTGACATGTTCATGGACATGTCTGAGTTGACCTGTCGTCTGCCGTGTACAGTTTCAGTAACAGGTCCTCAAAAGTGTAACATCCTCCTGTTCGCTGAAATCCCAGAGCGTTTTTCCATAACAGAACAAAGATTTGTGGGCATTTTTTTAAATATTTTTATCATCTGCAGTAAGAACCAGTGGATGTAGGTTAACAGTGAAATGGTCACACCAAAATCACCGATGATATTGGTAGTATTTAATTCATTTACAGTAAGTAAAATATAGCAGGCCAGTTGGCCTCTAGTTACAAGCAGTTTACTTCAAACAATACTTTCTTGTGTCTAATGGTAGTTTGCATGCATGTGTGTCCAGGTGTGCTTGCCTGACCCTAATTGCACATTTGTATTTGAGTCTTGTCTGCACTTAGACTGCCTGTGTGCCTCCAGCTGCGTCGTAAAGCATGAGGGTGTCTCTCTCTGTGCTCATTATTTGACTCGCTCTCCTCAGTCTCTTCTGTCTCCCTCAGTGCTCTACGTCACTACCCATCACCACTCAGCCTTTATGAATATTTAACCACGGTTCAAGCTTCTCTGCACACTTCTTCTTTTATTTCCGTTTTTTTTTCTTTTCCTCTGTCGTACCTTTATGTTGCTGCTCCACACATTTGTCTCTCTCTGTCTCCTGTTGAAACTCTTGTAAGTCATCTCTAGTCTCTTTCTCTCCATTTCTCTCTGTCTGCCTGTTTCTGTCTCTGTTTCGCCACATCATTCGCTCTTCTGTACAGTGGAGGAGGAAGCTACTGCTACACACCCTGCCCCTTAACGCCCAGTCGTTGTTTCTTATTTAATCTGTTCCGCTTTATTGAATTTAATTATTTCTAAATGATTAACTCAGAGTTCAGGGTGGGGTGTGGAGGGGGAGCAGGAGGACATATGTTGTGCGATAGGGTAAAAGGGCCACTGGAAGAAAGATAGTGAGGATCGTGGCTTTTTGTTTTGGAGCCAGGCAGAGTAAATAGCCTTGCGTGCACACTCATCAGTCTTTGATTCCATTACTGCAGCATGACTGCAAATGCATGCCCCACTCCCACCCGCCAGCTCTTCTCACCCTCAAACGTACTAAACACAATTGCAATATGTACTTTTCTTTGTGTAGTCTTGGAACAGAGAAAAAAAAATTTGCATATTTTCTTAAAATATTATGCTACATATCTAAATGTCTACAGGTGCCAAATCAGGCTATTTTTCATGTGTCAGTGTGTGTGTGTGTTTATTTGTGTTTCTGTATGACAGGTATAAAGGAGAAGCAGGTACTGTTTGCTTTCACATTGCCATACCTCAAAAAGAGGTATTCATTACAGTGCCACAAGGCGCTGAAAGCAGCTGTAATGATTTTCAATAGGCTGTCAGCTCTTTATATGAAAATGCGAAAAGAAAAAGTAGAATGATAGGCTTTAACAATGCTGCAGTGCCCCTCCAATCACAGTGGAAATACTCATATAGAGTTGCAGAAAGCATATACAAAACCCAGAAAGGGACTTGCATAAATCCATAAACAGAGGCATCCATCCACACAGTGTGCACACCTCTGAAATGTTATTTCAGATTCCAGACTTTTACGTATAATTCAAAGTGAGAACACAACTTTCAGCAGGTAAGGCAGCTTCTTTTTTCTTCCCGTTTTTCAGACGACATATTTGGGGTGGGCCTTTTTGGAACAGGGGTTGCATGATTGGCTGAACATGGGTAGCAGAAGCGACCTAAGCAATAGGATCGCAGGACTTTTTAGTAACATTACAATAAGAGATGCAGAGTTTCTATTTCACTACTAAGGGGCAAAAAAGAACAAATGCGGGATCTAATCATCATTTAAAGATTCAATCACTACTCATTTACTGCACAGCCGAGTCAGCAGTCTTAAATGAAACATAGTCTATTGACCATCAGGTGTCAACAACAGCTGTCAACAGGCGTAAATTTCTTGAGCTGGTGCATACACCTTGATTCTCTGATTAAGGATATTATTTAGGATATAAATTTTGACTAAAACAGCCTTTCATGTTTTATTAAATAGCTGCATCTCAGTACAGCACTCTGTTCCATTTCAAAAATGAGGGAATGGCATAAATTCAGGAACACGGCAAACAGCTGAGCTTAGTAGTTTTTCACAACTTATAACTTATTTCTGATGGCAAATTATATGTGTCTGTATTTACTGTCTATTATTCATTCAGTTTAAACTTGGTTATCCCTGTAAACAATTATCCCTCCTTTCTGATAGAAAGCTACCTCTTTAATAATTAAACAAACTAAACAAAAAGCTGCCTTGAGTCTTCATAGCATGGATTCAACAAGTTGCTGTAAGCATTCCTCAGAGACTTTGGTCCATTTTAACATGATAGCATCAGACACTCGATGCAGATTTGTGAGCGGCTCATCCATGATACGAATCTCCGCATCCCAAAAGTGCTCTACTGGATTGAGATCTGGTGATTGTGAAGGCCATTTGAGTACAGTGAACTGACTGTCATGTTAAGCTATGTGGCATGGGCGCTTACAGTGTAATATGGGTACTCTGTGTTCATAAATGAGTGGAAATGGTTAGCAACAATACCCAGGTGGGCTGTGGTGTTTAAATGATGTTCTGTTGTCATGAAAACATGAAGTGCTTTCTTGTTGTTGTTGTTGTTGTTGTAGATTAGAAATAAGCAAATAAAGGGAAAACCAGTGTACCTAACAAATTGACCAGCGAGTGTACGTAGCTCCTAGAAGAAGTTCTAAACATCTGTAATTAAATAAATAAGTCATTTACAATTTACTGTGATGGAAATCCTAATTAAACTAATAAAACAGCTTTGTCAGTGGCATACACAGCAGATTGGTTTGATACGTATTAATGAATTCTTTAGGATGTAATTAATATTAGTCTTTCCGACCATGCTATAGGATGGCACCTCTCTTTTTGAGTTATTTGTAGCACTAGTTCATTAAAAGCCCCTGGGTCAATACTTGGTAAGATGCAGTTTAGTGGTGCACTAAATAGGTTTAAGCAGAGATACTGGTGTTGTACCATAGTAGGCAGTAAAAAGATAGCTTAGTCACACAAATTAACTACTTCTTTTCCATCCCCTCCATAATGTTTGTAGCACTGTCTAACAAGATTGCAGCATTTTTGAGGCATTTCACCGTATCTGAGTGGAGAGCAAAGCCGTGTACACTTCAGATGCCAGCCTGTTGCTTCTCACACTGGAAGATATACTGTACATACCCTATAATGCTCCCTCTAACATGTTAGACAGATAATGTGGAAAGCGTCAGATAGTGAACTATTCCTTTCCTCCTACTCTATACTTCTCTTCACAACTTCTGGTACAACTTTCATCCAATTATTTTATTTTTTTATAGAACTATGTAGGTGGGTATTTTCTAGCAAAGCCTAATCTGACGCTCCTTGTATTGAGAGTAACCAGTAGTTGGCACCTTGTTGCAAAGCCTAAGATCTTATGTCTGCCTTATTTTCATGAAATGACTAATCTGATTGTAAATCAATTGTCCCATTAATTTTAAACCTCCAAAAATGGAATACTGAGCATAAAAATAGCTGTAATTCCTAAGCAGTTCATGCAAAACCTTTGCAAAACATTTTAAATTAAAATTGGAAGACCTCACTTCAATCACATATTGATCATTTGATTTACAATCCATTGTGGTGGTTTACAAAACTACAACAATCTATGTCCAATGATATGGAGGCCATTGTACTGTATGTGTCCAGTGCATTTTGACCACAGTAGTCATGCACTTGCTCAGGCATACTGTGATATCTCTCCACAGGGGGACATAATTCAAAGGAATTTATTTAATATTATTACCGTTTGTACTCCTTCTACACAGTGCCAGCTAGAAGCAGAGGGTTAGGATGGGCTAATTAGTAATAAGACCCTCTCAACAAACTGTAAAGTTTATTCAGTTGCCAGCTAATTATTGCTTAAAGTGTTTGTGTAGCCTCTCTGATTCACAAAGTCCACAAGTTCGGTTTTGGAGCCTGTCTGCCGACAAAATATCTTGATTTTGTAGTGGTTTGATACATCGCTGGACTAAAACACTGACTGGTGGCTAACCGTAATGTGCCACAGTTACCATCAGGATTAGCGTTTTTGAAAATGAAAAACAGAAAATTATTTTTCATAAGCAGGTCACTCATAATGATTGATCATATACATTTGCAAATGTACACTAAATGGCAAGTAGCTACTTAGATGTGGACATAAGATGACATTCGTTTTAGAAACGCCACCTGCGCAACAGGTGTGACTCATTTTGTTGATAAGTTGATTTATGATTGCGGAAGAAAGAAGTGCTAATTTTAGTTCAACAGACAAGATGATGAAGTAGAAGCGACTATGTTGTAAAAATTTGAAAAGATAACAGAGGGAGGTGGGAGAAATGTAAATAACCAACAGGTGGTGTTTAAATTAGGTAATGAATGAAGGCAAAGAGGAGATTCTAATGTCCTTTTCCTCATTGCCTTAAATTAGGCTTTTTTCCCCCTTTTTTTCCTTTTTTCTTCTTATCCAAAAAAAGAGGGGAAAAACACATTCTCAACTTGTCAGTAACAGCTTCAAAGCTGCAATGCCAAAGTCAACAACCTTTGGCTCTAAGGATAAAGGGCAGTTGAGGGAGTTTTGAAATACAAGTAGGCTCTTTGTCACTATCAGCACCCCGGAGTGAGATTTGGAAAACTACAAAAATGTGGATTTCTTGTTTTGTATATCAGTATATCAGTAACTAATTACTGATTACTTCCCCCAAAAGTAATCCTGTTACTTTATTGATCACTTATTTTCAAAAGTAATTAGTTACTTAGTTACTTAGTTACTTTTTAAAACCATGATACACAACCTGAATAGGTAATAAAGAAATATAGATCTTTCAGCCCAATTCTACTTTTTCTGCATAATCCATCATATAAAATATAATCAAATGAAAACGTCTATTTTAGCTTGTTGTATTAGTTTTAATCTTTTAACTTTATGCATCAAGCAAAAATTACATTATAAACAACATTCTCTGACTGGAAGAAATTTGTTTAACTTTAAACCTTTAAACTTTCTGCATATTCCAGCATATAAAATAAAATAGTTTTCTGTGTTTACACTCACTCTTTCAAATAGATGAAAGTAAAACACAGCAGAAAATCAAAAGACTCAGTGGTCCTGTTGCTCTATTTTCACCTGTATAGCAGGAGTAGGGCAGGCGGAGGTTTACCATGGTGCAGGTGTATCGCAGCGGTGATGTCAGTGGAAAGATCCAGGAGTTTCTCTGTGGATTTCACATTCCCGTGGCAGCTTACTCGGTGCTTGCTCGGAAATTTATTGTTTGTTTTTTTTCGCTATATAAAAAAAAGTTTTCTTCCCATGCAGTGAACAGCCGAGGCTAATGTTTTGTCACTTTTTACGGAATCAAACTCAAAGTAAGGTCAGTACTTCCACGCTTTAAACGCTGCACGGTCGTACTCTCTCCCTCACTTATCCAGTGTTGATCTGCACACAGCTGTTGCCACCAACGTGGCGCTCGCTTAAGTCATTGTCATAAAACACTCGCAAACAAAATCACGGTTTAGAAACGCAGTAAGGCAGCGTGCTTATGGGAAAATATCAGTAATCTAATTACTTTTTTGCAATAGTAATCCCTTACTTTACTCAGTACTTGAAAAAAGTAATCAGATTAGCGCGTTACTGCCCATCTCTGGTGGCAAATTCTGTTTAATAGACATATAGCTTACCAGGTTATAGTAAGGGGCCCTTTGAAGTGGAAGCAGTTAAGGTTCGTGTTAGCGTTACTTACTATGTGCTGAGAACTGAGGAGGACTCGCATAAAGATATTGATTTTTCATCCATGGCTCAATCTGTTTATATCTGATGATGTAAAATTAATTAAAGTGCTAGTCTTTTAACTTGCAAAGTGAAATATCTAAAGTCACTTTGTGAACATAGTCAAATATCAGATATTACTTGCAATTAATAAAAGGTCAGGTTATGCTCTTGCTGCTGTAGATAAAGCACAGCAAAATGTCACATGATACTGAAGAGTCTTCACTTACCAGTATTTTACACAATTTCTTGGTCCAGCACCTAATGTATGACATAAATTAATAAAACATGTCACAAATCACTGGTTTACCATTTAGCTATGTCATGTGAGAAATGGGATTTGGTATGAAACCCTTCAGTTTTCGTAATAACCTAGACAACTTTGAGCAAGTATTTTTTTTTTTCATATAAAATGGTCTTAGAGCTACACGTACAAGCGTCTCACTATGGCTACATCAGATTGTGTTAGAATGAGACAATCCTCTAAAGGAACCCATATAGAAGTCTCCATATTGCATTACTGTGAGAGCATACAGGCAGCTTTAAATGAACACTCTTGCAACTGGGGCTTCATTGTCTCTCTCAAGGACTTCTGAGCTATGTGTTTACAACAAATAGTCTGAAGGGTTTATTCCATTAGTTTGGCCTATGTGGTCAGGTGGGTAAACTCAGACCAGACCAAGGAGCTGACCTGAGAAAAGTGAATACGGCACTCTTGTTTGTCTTGTGGAAATGACTTCAAAATGCATTCGATCACTGTAATATAAACAGACGAATATTGACATCGGAAGGCCTTGAGTTAGTCACGCTTCTAACTCTGTACTGTGAACCCACACAAAGAGACTCATACAGAAGTATAACAATCACGGCTCAACAATTAATCCAGTGTTACCCTCAAGCACAATTTAAGCTTCCTAAGAGATTTGGAAAATATTCACCAACTAAAGGTAGGCAGATTGATCCAGATATCAATAGTATTGATATTGGTATTGGATTAGATCAATACTATCACATTAAGATGGATACTGTTTCTATCCTCAGTTCAGTATGTAGCTCACTGAATTGTGGTTGTTTGAGGGGGGTTCGGGTTTTTTGTCTTTTTATTTTGTGTGCGTGTGTAACAGGTACGTTTACATTCCAGGTCTCAGAAAAACATGAACATTTTAAAGGTGTGTTTTGTTGTTTTAACTAATTATCTTGGGAAATAAACATCACATTGATTTAGTGGTAATAAAATGTGTTGATTTATGTATGTCTCATAAGTCTTAACACATGGGTATTGGTTTGGGCAATACTATTCCTGTATTAGCTCTGTATAAATGTAATAACCTTAATATAAATTTGCAGCACTACCACCAACAGAACACAAAACTTGCAAATCAAGCGCTCCATAAACCACCGCCTCACGCTGTGTCTTCAAGCTGTGCCCAGCACTGCGCAGCTTAAAGTTTCCTAGACTAGTTTGGACAAGAAACACTACGTCAAAAGGCAGTTATAAAACAAAATTCAAATGTCTGGTAAAGCAGAAGGCAACGGATCATGATCTGTTGTTTGCAAGTAGGCTACTTCAGTTTTAGCGCAAGTGATGCTAATCCAGAAAAAATCATGTGCAAAGGATGCTGTAGACTTGCGTCTGCGCCGCAAAGCAGTACAGCTAACTTGAAAGCATATTATAACCTGAAGCGTTTTTCTTATATCCATATCCTGGAAGCCTGGTGACCTGTGCCACATTCAGATCTTTCTACTTAATCATTCTTATATCCTGCAGTTTGTCTTGATGCCTATACCAGAGTTTGAGTATAAATGCACGTGAGGAAACATGATATTTGACCAGGTATTTGCTACTATAAAGACATGCATGAACTGCTGTTGCTGACTGATGAGGATTAATTGAAGGCGAGGAAAGGAAGAGGATGAAGAGCAGATTTGTTTTTTGTGTGTGTTACATATGTGTTACTGTAAATTAGTCCAGTGAGATGTTTATACATAAATGTTCATGTTAAAACAGACAGATGAAGTGCTTGGAGAAATTGTCAAAGCCAGTGTTTCTGTTTCACTCCATATGTAATGGCAATGGTGTTTATATGGGGTTGGTCTTTTTCTATCCGTTTTTAAATACAGAGACTTGTCTCTTTCCCTCAATTGAAACTGTACAGCTTTCCTTTCTATTACTGTGCAATTCGCTGAATCGATCTTGCTTAGATTTGAAAACTTTTTACTGCATTATATTTGTTGCTTTGTATCTAAACATTGATTTATCTTCATTTGTAGTTGCGAGATAAAGAAAACTTAAGTGAGTCTGTTTGAGAATCAGTAAAGTTTCCTCCTTATGTGAGGGGTTAGTGATGCCACAAAACCCCATCCATTATAGATTGTTATTGAGCTGAAGATCATTTTTCACCTGGGATGACACAGTAGGGATTTCTCAAAAAATGTCAACAGCTCAGTGTGATTGCTCAGTGTGATACAGCTACCACATTTCATGAGAAACCTAGCCTTATAGTCAGGGTATCTGACTTACTGTCAAAGACTTTAAGAAATGAAGAGCCACTTATAGTAGTACTTAATTGATTGTAAACCTGTTGTATGTTTAGCATGTTTTTCTGTAACTCTCCAAGCCGCTGCAGAGATACCTGCTTATACAGGGCTCTGTTTGCAGATATAACTACCAGCAAGCCCGCAGTGAACATAAAACCCCCTTGGCCTCAGTGCACCTCTTTAAACCCTCCCTGACCACCGCTGCTTTTAATCTCCATGCTTGATCACAAATAAAATTCAGGAACATGTAGTTAATCACCACAGCAGTTCCAGCATGTTTTCCCCTCACCAAGCCTGCTTATTGACTCAAGCAGCACCAGCAATCAGCCTACTAAGCTTTTAATCTAAAACACAATTACCACCTATGATTCGATGGTTCCAGGCAGTAATGTTTTCTGTTACTGCATGGAAAGGCTGCTATAGTCCTAATTTGCACACTCCATTGGCCAGTTATACCAATATTCAAAAGCAGGACAAATATTTATGCAATTTATTTGTGGACGTACACGTAATAAAACCAGTACTCCATAAGCAGCGCTGTTGTGATGATGCATCAAGATAGCCAAAACAACGATTAAGAGATAATAAGTATAATACAGTCCATTGGCAGTAAACAATGTGTTGTAGTTGTTCACAACATAATGATTTTAGTTTGAACACTAGATGGTTCACAATTACGGAGAACTCGTACTCATCAGTAGTTACCAAAGAAATGTAGTACTTGATTTTAACTGGTGTTTTGAATTGATTGGGGTGGCATTGGGCTAGCAGATCACAAAACATCTTGATTAAAGAAAAAAAAAACAAAAAAAATTGCCCAGATAACAGTGAAATACATGACTTTGTTGTGTTTTAAGCACTCACTTGCTGTGATGACAGGGGTGTTATACAAAAGTCACAAGTCTTGCTGTTTTCCGCGAAAGGCTGCAGAGCTGATGGGGAGTTTAATAGCGCCACAGGTATCACCCCCTTGCTCCCGGCTCCCCCTTGGTTCACATCACGTGCATTTTACCTTCCTGACCTTCTGGAAGCTGGGCCCTACCACATCTGTTTCACTATTTTCCTAGTAAGACCCAATTATATTGCCACCACTAAGAACCTGTAGACACTCGAACCTCAGAGAGCTTTGGCAAAAAGAGATGCTGTTGAAAGTATATAAATGTGTTCGGCTGCATTTGTTTGTCAGACGAGGCACATTCCATGGAAATGAATTAATGCATCGAAATTTACATCACATTAAAAAACAGTTATTTTGACCGTGAATAAACGATTGTTTTAGAAAAACAATGAAAAAGTGAGAGGGTCCTGGCCTTTTTATAGCTGCTGACTGGCTCATTGGAATGGGGTTAATGAGATTTCTGGCATGTTTTCTCTTGAGCCAAAGAAAAAATAGTACTTTTCACATCCCGCTTTCCACTAAATATTTAAACAGTTTTATATTTTTTCCCACACAACAGTTTGATGTGAAAACCTCAGTCAGGAGATTTTTTTGCAACATATTGACTGCAAATAAAGCTTTTTTTCAGCTGATTTAAATAACTGTTACTGTGAGGTAATTTAGTGTTGAATAAAAAAATAGAAACATTGTTGTTCTTGTTCAGTTGACAGCAAAAGTCCAGAAGGTTTTTATTTATTTGTTTAGTCAGTTAAGATTAAATCATCACCGAGGGCTCTTGTGGTGCGCAGTTTGTTTTTTTTAGGATCAGATGATGAGAGATGTGTTAAAATCAAAGTGTTTTAAATAAAGCACTGACATGCTCTGTGGAGAAATAGTTTTCATCAAAGCAATCTCATGCTGCAAACAGTGGAAATTACTGAGCCGTAAAGCTTCCAAAGGGCTTAGTTTGACCCTGTGACATAAATGAATTTGCTAATTTACTTCATACTTTGCCAAATTACTGGCTCATTGGTGTTTTGGTTGTTGTGTTGATGTAGTTCACCAGGAACGCTGAATTTCTTTTTTATTTTAATGACAGAATGATAAAGACCAATGGTGTAATTGACTGTCAGTGGAGACAACAGATTCTATGTATATTTGTTGTCTTTATGTGGTTAGAGCCAGGCAGATACCTTTAAAAGAAATACCTGAAATCATGGAAGAGCTGCAGACAATGGACGCAGTCACTGAAAGCCTGAAACTGAAGGAAAATATGCACAAAACACAAACACACGCAAAGATGAACCTACCTCAACAGACTTGGAAAAATCCCTGTATCAAGGTGTAGATAGACTAGAACAAAAGCGGACAAACGTATTAGAGGACCACAAGTTTGCTTTTGGGTAAACTCAGGACAAGCTATTTTTTCTATTCCCAGAGCAGAAATGACAACTCCAAAGGAAACTCAACACTGTTGAACACTGAAAGGAAAAAATAGATTTAAAAGTGGGAACTAGCACAAGTTTTGAATATCCTCAAAACGCTGTAGTATAAACTTTGAATCACCAGAACATTTCAGCAGCATATTTGCTGCAGGGTGGGGAAAAAAAGTTAACCATCCTATACAAAGGCGTACTTGTGGCAGGCGAGATAGACAAGCAGGAGAACAGAACAGAGGCAGAAGTAGAAATGAAAGGAAGCTGCGTTGTTTACAATAGTCTGATGTGCAATCACAGACATTAATCTTCTTTATGTGTCTGCAGGTAGATATTTTTCTTCTCTGTAGGCAATACCAAGGCATGCTTTTGTTTATACGGATAAACTGACTCAGCAGTCTCGGTTAGCCTACAAAATAGGTTTCAAGAGCTGGAAGAGTTCATGAAAAAAGTAGAGATGCCTCCGCTGACTTGATATCGCAAAGGCAGCCTTAGACCAAGAGATAACATGCAGTCGATATATTGCACATCATCTTGTTCAACTCGGGAAGGATTGCGGTTAGAAATGAAGGCCTATTAATCATGCCCAACACGAAACAGCAGAACACAAATGTATACAATTGAATGGAACTTAAAAAATTGGGGCACATTTTGAAAGGCTATTTCACTGGATTGCATTAATGTTGAAAAATAGTTCATGTTGTCATGCATACCTCTGTGAATCCTAAACATGCTTCTAATTTGACATTTAAGTGTTGTTGTGACAAATGGTTACTTTCAGCATTATTCAGCAACATCCCTCCCCCTCCCAGTATTATTCTATTATTCGTTTGCCAATATTGAAATTTCTCCTAAATGGGAAAACACTGGCTGCTTTAGTGGATAAAGGCATATTTGAAGCCCGTGCTTTGGAGACTAAGCATTGCAATGGATGTCCATAATATAATTTAGGCCATTTGGGGAGAAGCCTTTTTGCCCATGATGTGTCAGTGAGTTACAGCTTAGCCCCAGAGGGCTGCCGCTTTAAGCCCTAATGAAGAGCAGTATGTCATTGGCCATATGGCAGGAGTCATGGTGTTAGTGCAGGCAGTCAGTGCCAGCTGAAATATGTTAAGGTGGCAGCAGAGCATGTGTGTATACTTTCATATGTTTACAGTATTTACATGCAGTGATAATTGTGTTGAAATGCCTGCATGTATGCTGATTTTGTACAATCAAGTGTGCTCATGAGTGTGTATCTAGCTGACAGTAGGTTGCACTATGTGCCAGATAGCCTGGCTTTGGAAAGCTGACAGACTGCCTGGTTTTTCATCAGTGCAGGTCACTGGCTGAAAGTAAGGCTTGAGAGGACCTGCTGGGTAGACAGACTGTCAGCCACATCAAGTAGACAAATGGTACAGGCCAGGGCCTAGGGGCATCCAGCAAGGTCAAGGGTCATAATCGGCACACGGGGACATGTGACAGCTGTCAATGATTCTGACACGGAACTGATGGTTATCAATATGCTCTGCTTCTTTAGGTACTAGGGCTGCAACTGCAACTTGATTATTGATTACTACAGAACTCCCAGTTAATCACTGGTCAATAACATGCCAGAAAAGATGAAAAAAGGCTCGGTGTGCCACCTTTGGATTTCTGCTTTTGTCTGATGAATGGGAAAAGCAGCATTCAAAAACCTGTCAGTATAATAATCACATAAAACAGAGGAATGAAGCAAACTCGACAGTTTCTGGAACATAGGACGACTTGGCATTTTGCTTAAAATTAAGTGATATAATTAAAGTCGGTGCAGTTGCCAGTTAGTTTTTTTCTCTCTGACAGATGGAATAATGAACCGATCATTTCACCTCTTGTAAATACTGATACAGTTTTACTTTGAAAGTTATTTTTATGTGTTCAAGTTGTTTTTCTGATTTCAGAAAACTAAATATGCTGTTAAAATATGCAAAAGAACCCATCTTCGTTCCTGTTAGGATACACTTAAGGTAATCTGAAGCCTAGAATTGCTTCATTACTTAAAGTAAAGTCATCAGTCTTCGACATAAAAGTGGATAAATGAAAAAGAAAGACAGAATACAAATAATGCAAATTGTAATTTATGTTTTGTTTCATAAACTAGGCATAGCCTGGGTGTATGAGGTACATAACCAGTAGAGTGTAGACCAGTAGACATTAACAGCAGTGACCTTATGCATTCAATGCCATTATGATTACCAAGCCCAGAGGCTCAACGACTATCATCTCTAATGTCTCTACCCCTTTCACTTTTTTTTGTTTCTCACTCACACGCTCACATTCTGTCTGTGTCTTTCTGTCATTTTGCCTCCGATGCTGCCATTCAACTCACAGTTTGATTCACAGTCACTTATCATGCACACATCTTTCTGGCAGGACGCTTCTTCATTGGGCGGCAGCAGAAACACTGACAAGCATAAACGCACATAAATGGACAACAATAGCACAGACAAATTTATCTTTAAACACCATTCGAGATTTGGAGATGGGCGCAAAAGTACCGCAGTGAATTAGTACAAAGCTGTGTAGAACTAATTAGCCACTGTTTTGCCGAGGGAGGCTGGAAGGAAGAGAGCATGAGAGATGAGATGTGTTTAACAGATGATCTATACGCAGGGTGCTTCACAGTGATATCCCCCCACTGAGAGAAATTATTGCTGTAAACAGAAGCCTGCATCTCATAAAGGTATCTACATTCATTTGACTTGACAGCAGGCCTCATAATGCAATCTTTGGCAGAAGGTGATATCTGTTTGAGCAAGAATAGCTTTAGCATTGATTGGCATCCAAGATATAGCTAAGAAAAATGACGGAGGAAAATTAAAAAAAAAGAAAAGATGAATTTAGAGCTTGCCATCTGGCATGAACTTATAAACCAGCAGTACTTCAGTGACCTGAGAGTTCACATCTGCCTATATTTGTCTAAAATTCTGTCACACAGAGTATAGCTGTGGGGAAACAGGAGGAAGAAATGACCATAAAGCTGATGTCAGGCGCCCGGTGATTATGATTTGTCCTGTGAGAGTAATTCCTCTATAATGTACAAGCTGTTGCAAGAAAGGTTGTTTTGCCAAGATCTAAATTTGATTTTCTGCTACTTTTATTTAAACTTGGGTAGTATTTTAAATTAATTTAGTTTTTCTTTTACTGTGTCTCAAGCAACACTAGTATTCGCAATGAGAAATGGCTTTTTGTAGTCAAAACTATCCTATTTTCCTTGGTAAGACCAACATGTGTGAGCTTTATCTAACATATGAAAAATTGAGATGAGTTAAGAATAAAAATAGCCTAAAGTTTGCATGGATTTTTTTTTCTTTTGAAGTAATCACATAGACATGCTGAAGCTAAAATGCCCAACAGCAGGAATAAAATTGTTTACAGCTTGGTACAAAAACAGTTTTGGGCTAAATTCCTGTTTCATGACAACTGTATGGGGTGAAATTTTATATAACTCACCTGTTTAAATTTGCATCAAAGCTTAAAGTTATGCATAATTCAATGTGTAGCCACTTTGTGTGGGATGTGGGTGCTGTTTTGATCTTTACCAGAATTTCACTGTATTAAAACAAAGCAAAATGTTTAGTTTATCTGGTAAGTAGCCTTATATCAATACATCTTTCACTAGACATTTAAGCAGCATTTATAATATCATCCAAAGGGGTATACTGCTCACCACATTAGCCAGCTGTCTCTAGTGTTGATAATTACCCATCTCTACCCTCTCATTCAAATCTAGTCTCATATTTTGTGTTATAAATAGAAATGTCCAAGCCAGTGAGTGATTACTCTAATTTTGTCCACTGTTATTATATTAGATGGTTACAATACACAAGAATCCCAATCCCCCTTTACAAAAAATGCTGGAGCATTTTCAGTATCATTATATCAATGCAATTTGTACATCTATACTAATCTTTGATTTGTGAACTAAAGGTTTCTGTTGGACAGTTTGAAAACCCTTTATATTTTAGTTTGCAATCGTCATATTGTCACATTTTTACCGTTTATTCTTTTTTTGCCCATCACATGCCCAAAACTCTGCATTTTGGTATGAATGAAACACTCACTGTAAACTGACTGGAAACCCTCATTACAATGGCAACAGGTTACAATGCAAAACATTCTGCAGACTGCTCCATGATTGTCATTGTCATGTATCTGAACACCGATTGTTAAAAAACGACACAATCGCGACTATTTGACTTAGCGAAATGGTAAATGAATCATTCTTATGCCATATAAAATCATTTGATTGCATTTTTTGAGTACTCACAAAGTATAGTGCCCGAGCTGGTCCTACTTTATGTTGTTGATCTTCTGCTTATAACCAACAAAGTTACAGGGGAAAAGTGTGTAGTTTTAGGAAAGAAAACTACTCTCAAAGTCTGTTTGGTCAGACGGCCTTCCATTGTAGAAAATTGGCTTTGGTGGGTACAATAGATCACTTCACATCCTATTGAAACAATCTGTCCATTTCAAAAGGTGGATGTTTAATATTTGTCCTGTGTGACTGAACTGTTTGTTGAAGTATACTTAGTATTTATGAGGAGCATTTCTATTGTATGTGTTTGAACATTTACTGGCCAACTTCCAGAGTAATTCATCAAGTGATTAACATCACCATTAACTATTAACTGTGATAAAAAAAAAACAACCTTGTATTTGATTTAATGGATGTGTAGAAGAATTAACAGCCCTCTTCCCTGCTTTCAGAAACCACATAAGCATTCATTCTTCTATTTTATAGATCTTTAATTAATTATAGTACATGTCAAGTGTTGACATTTTTGACTAACAGGGCAGACAGTTATTTCTTTGGTTCCTCCTTACTTACCTCTAGTTTAGTTATGTCATCAGGACAAATGGGTGGAAATCTCCTTTATAGGTTGTAGTACAATTGAAGCTCAAACTAAGAGTAATCAAAATGCTTCTGTATTCATTCAGGTGTGTCCGAAATATTCATAAAAAAGTTTAGGTTGTCTGAAATTGATTTACATTTCACTTTTCAAACCATTTCAACTCATCTCTCTTTTTGTGCATATTGCAGTATAGAATGCTGCTTTAATTTACTTTTTGTTTTTTATTTTAATTACAGTACTTGTAGAATATGTTATTACTTAAAGTTTTATTTTCACATCCTGGCTTATAAGAGCCAAAGTGTGGACACACTGTTTTAACAGATTAACAAAGTAATTTATTAAGTAAACCCAGGTAACTTAAGTGTAAAACTAATGGGGTGCAGCACTCAGTAGTCGATTGCTATTAGTGCCTAAAACCATATAATGACAGTAAAGAAAAGCAAAGGAGACACAGTGTGGTGGAAGGAGATAGGGGAGCAAGGGTAGAATGAAGTACAAGCAACAGTCCAAATCCACACGTGTTCCCATGAGCCTCGGTCGACCTACCCAGAAACTGAAACACATGCGGAGGAAGGAGTTTTATTTGTCAGCATTTTAAATATGTTGTGTAGTTAGCCTACAAAATAAGATCTTAGTACTTGAGTAATCCATCAAATTTTAACTTGACTCAAACTAGATTATTTTGCTTATTTAGTTTGGTAAATTTTAATATTCATTCATTCGTTGTCCCCAACCTTGGAACTGTTCCACTGCGTCCGCTCCATTCATCTGTATATCTACCTATTAATACCTGTTGTCAGGCTTATGTCAGGATGTACATATTGGGAATAGATGGTAAACTTGGTTCAATTCAAAACATTGGTAGAAGTGATTATCCACATCAGTTCATGGTTCAACCCTCAAATTTAACATTTAGTATCATTTTTTAATATGTAACACCAGCTAAGGACATACAGTTAACTTATAATAATGTCTGAAGTTTGCATGACTCAATAAAGCTTATACTTTCTTTCTTAAACATTTTTTTTTTCAAACTAAATTATCGGTGCTGCACAAATCACTCCATATGCTTCAGCTGATATTGTACACCATGCTGTTTCTGAATAGGAAGAAAATAATTTAAATTATAACAGAGCAGATTACTGTCAATGCTCTAATTGCCTGTGTCATCCCCAGAATTAGTCTTTACTCGATGCTCATGACTTTTCAAACATGAGATGGATTTTTGAGCTAAAGCGCTAAAGAGAGAATCATTCTCTAATTGACAGGGAGATATATATTGACGCCTAGCATGCTGATTTTCATTCATATTTTCCACACAGTAGTGGGGGGAATGCATGACCTCATCTCATGGTTTGAGGACCAAAGCATGTTGCCAGAATGGAAAATTTATCCTGGGAATTGCCAGCAGAGAAGTGAGCTGTGGGCAGATACGGTTTATCCAGTGCAAATATTGCCCTATTCTTTGTATAAAAAATGTACATTTTAACTTCTAGTTTGTTGTTCTTGAATTTTATATACATGAATGATCTGAAGGTATTTAGCAGCTCTTTTATTCTTAAACTACTTCAGCGTGGTACAAATGGAACAAAAAAATTAACATATAAAACACGATTCAGCGCTAAACCTATAGACAACATTTCAATGTAACACTTCAGAAAGGGTCACATTGTGAAGTGGCTATTGCATAAAATCCTTTGACAGTCAGCAAGGTTGTTAAAAATGACACCTTTGTGTGAGCGGAAACAGATGTGTGGGGAACCAAATGTTCAAATTTTTCCCCTTGCTCTTTTGTCTGCTCATAAATATACACACAGAGGAGAAACGAGGTCTTTCAAGGTTATCTATACCATATATACAACCAACTAAACAGCTGGTCAGGGGTAAAAGTGAAGCTAGAAGCCCAGAAAAAAGTATTAGCTCCTAGAGAAATGTAAAAGAAATGAAAACGTTAACTCTAAAACCAAATAAGATTGTTAAAAAACGATTTAAAATTTTAAATAGTGTGATAACTGACTAACTATTATTGCAGCAGAAACCTGTAGATAAGCATCTGTACAGTTTTATTCATTTCTTTCACTGTAATGTCTTTAATTCAAAAACCCACATCTGTTCACCACAAGCTTATCTCTACATGTTTGCTTGTGTAGCAGAGGTCACAGGCTCCTATTGTTTAGGAAATCCATCATAAACAGATTCCAGATGCAGACTGTTGCCTTGCTTAACCTAATACATCATTTTAAATGAGACGAATATGGTAATTTTTCCCAATACGACGTGCCATTATATCATAAATCCACTGTGCTTTAATTGAATACATGGAACTGTCTCCACGTAGACATTGCCTATCGCTCAGTCTTCAATTTTTTTTTGCAGCTTGACCGCTCACCAAACACCATATGAGTGTGTCTTAGTAGAATAAGTGGGCATTTTCATAGCTGCCAGCTCTGATATTGTTGCATTGCAATCAAATTAAATTTCCAATGAGTTTGAAGAGCAGGTTGTTTGAATATGATTAGTCTCTCGCATCGAATTGTGTAGTTGAAACTGTGTCCTTTTGTTGAAGCGGTAAATTCACTTGTTGCATGCATTTCATACCCTGTGTGCTTATGTGTGTGTAGGGCAAGTCACATGGTGAGGTCCTTTTTTATTAGGTGGATAGTACAGTATAGTGAGGGAACGAAGACTTTATATTGTGCAGGTATCCTCTTAAGTTTTTACGCGTGTATTTGTTTGCATGCGATTTTGTTCCTTGTCATGTGGGTATACTGTACTGTTTTTATGCACCTGTGCAGGTGGCTCCATGTGTCTGCTTGAGATTAATCTGATGCTGGAAATTCAATCAGTCCCTGCTGTTGAATCCACCCTGCGAAGATCCATCAGCAAAGCGGGGGACATTTACACAGCAGCAGTGAGGGGACATTCTTTACCGCACAGACAAAAGGGGAGGAGAAACATGCCGGTACTCTGGACTCATTTCAGAATCTCCCATTTGTGCAGGCGTGGTGCTGTGAGTGGAGAGAGCAGGAAAATGACAAAGTTAACAAAAACAGTGAAAGTCACAGCAGATCCATGTGAAATAATGCATGTCATTTATTCATAGTATTCCTCAGCTTTGGTCATGCCTTGGCCCTGGCAAATTAAATAGGCCTCCCTTGTGCTGTCATGTGGCATTTTTCCCTTTATCTCTGCTGCTTTTTTGCTTTATCGTCTGCTCCTCCATCTGTGGGAAATGGGTAGTCTCGTGAAGTAAAAAACAGTTGGAAAGAAAAAGGTTAAAAGAGACAGTCATCAGCTTTAGGTCTGTCATCTTGTCAAAGCTCACTTGATAGAGTTATTTTATAGTTTTATATGTATTAAACACACTCTGTGGACATGGGCCAACTGTGCATTATTCAATTCAATTCAATTCAATTTTATTTATATAGCTCCAGATCACTACAACAGTCGCCTCAAGGCGCTTTATACCGATTACCTACTTTTACACACTATGTACCTCAACCCTTGATGACCCCAGTGTGTAACTTTACACGGTCTGCAACTCACTGTGGCAGAGTTGCTGTGGTTTCTAAATGCTTCCACTTTAAAATGATGCCACGTACCATAAAGACTGGATTATCTACGAGGGAAGAAAAATCCTAGATTTTGTTGCAGCAACGGCATCCTGTTTAAAATTGGTAAGCACTGTAGAATGACCTATTCTTTTAAAAATAATCGTAAAATCAAACTGAATGGCTAAATGCTTGTTTAGTTTGGTTTTTTTTTTTGTTTTTTTACTTTGCCACTGGTACTAAAAACTCTTAAATTCAAAGATTATAACTGATAACTTTGTCAGTATAGTGCACCCCTGTGATTAAGTTTGCTTGGCTTGATAGAACCCACTCAGCTAATTGGACCATCTATATATGTGCTATCCAGTCAGTGTGTTTGTGATCAATGCCAATGTGAACAAATCTTTAACTGTTAAGTGATGCATTGATTTATCATTATCTCGGTAAATTGAGTATTGTTTTATATTTATATTTTCACAATTTTGACTTGTGTGCTTTTTGTAGCGTTATAACATGCATTCCACATTTTAAGATGCTTTATAACATAGAGTTCCTTAGAAAAAAAGAAGTTCCCATAGAAACACACACTCATGTGGGTTAGCCATTCAGCTGAAGAACTTAATGTTTGTCCAGGCATTTAGATTTTATGCTTCACATGAGACACAACTTTTCTACAAGGTCTCTGCTCGGACATCAGGACTGCTGTACTGTGCTTAATGTTTTTTATACTTGTACCCAAAGTTAATGTCAAGGAGTTTAATACTTATGTCTTCATAGCCTACCTCCGTATTGCACCTCACATTTGTAAAATAGGAGGAAAATGTGTCTTTTCAAATTCCGATGATGAAATGAATCAAAAGAAAATGTAATAATTCAGTATCTGAAAGATGACTTTAGTGCTCCAAAAAGGTACTTGTTGTTAGTTGTCATATGTGTTGCCAAACTGCCTTTCTTCGTCTTGCACTTCAGTGAAGGAAATCTTTCAGGGGTTTGACTGCTGGTCAGATGCAAAACGCAAGATTTAATTATACCTCTTTGTCCTCTAGGACATTGTGAAGGCCATTTTTCTTGTGTTAAATAGACCAAAGGATTAATTAAGAAAGTAATTGGTTCTGTGGTCATAGTGTATGTTTTATGCTGCCTACATATTGTGTGTCTGCTGTTTGACATCATACCTTATTCTGTTGTATATCCCAGCTATAATACCATTTTAAAGAACTTTATACTCTGCTCTGAGCTTCAGTATCAAGTGCCATTTAAGTCATTATTATTACTTATTCTCCTTCATAGCCTTTTACATCCTTTTTTCTTTGCTTCTTAAGCTCCCCAACAAAGCTCCTTCAGTTGTTTTTTTATTGCACAAATAATCTGGTCATCTTTGTCCCAGCCACTGATAATTAGCTTGCTTGTTAAGTGGACGCAATTAAATGAATAGTCCACTATCTGCAAATGGAATGGGATTGTAGCCGCGGATGTAGCTCTGAGAAATTAACATTGCAGCTAATCAGACAGCCCCGCCTTTTTGCAGGAGTCGGCAGAGCTTCACCGCTGAGCGATAACCCATCGGGGACCATGCTAGCGGAAATACAAGAGCCACAATTAAATCCCTGTGTCACAGCCATTAATGATGCTAATCTATTCATCTATCTGGAGATCTTCCGGCCTTGTCTTATTTAGGGGTTGTCACTCCTTTGATCAGGCTAAAATACAGAGAACTGTGCACATGAAGACAAAATAAGTCAAAAGCCTTTACTGTCATATTACTGGATGTTCAAACAGTTATTCAGCTTATTTTACTTAGGAGTGGTGTGCTTGTTTTTTTACAGGAAATATTCCAAATTCATTGTCCCTTCAAGACATTGTAACAAATCCATAATTTTTCCAACAAAATCTAAAAACGACAGCATTTTATGAAAAATCTAGCATAGTTATGCACAGTTTTCCATGCTCTGCTAAAGGTTTAGGATTATTGAGAAGAGATTGTTTACATAGATGTTTTGGGTGACACAGTGGTGCAGCAGTCAACTCACGTTAAGTAGGTTCTTGGTTTGAAACTTCCTGGTGTCTCTTTGTGTGAGAGTTTTTCTGTGTGCTTTGTAATTCTAAATTAGTCTCAAATGTGATTGTGAGATAGCTAAGGCAGTTAAAGTGCATAAAATATAGCACTGTGCATTTATGAATGTGGCACTTTGAGTCATTTCTGAGACTAAGAAAGCGCTATATGAATATCAGTCCATTTCTATGTATTGTTTAAAGCTATTGCACAAATCAGGGAGAGCAAGTAATTAAAACTGTGGGAATCCTAAAGTTATCTAACAATGTCATACTGTTATCAGGCATACCCGCAGTCAGTATGTAGGAAGAAAGCAAGTGAGCAGTAGCTGGTAGAAAGAAGTGACGGGGGACCATATGAAATGATGAGCAGCATTCGGTTCTCATTTCTGTCTCTGTAGCCTTTTCTTCACCTTCTTTTAGAATTCAGTGAACTCTGGAGACCAAGCACTTCAGCAGAGAAAGACTGAGACACAAAGGAAACTGACATAGAGACGATGATGAGCAATGGATAGCCATTGTCTCATTAGACTTCCACTCACCTCTCTTTGCCTTCTTTTGAATGCAAAGCCCATTTTCTGGCTCTGTGGATGGTTTTATGAAACACCCTTTCTTGGGCAATCTGAACTATCCTAATTGCATTTGTTTTTATTTGCCTGTCATAAAAGCCGTGTCATTTCACCATCCAGCCGATCTTTGATGCAGCTGATGAAAACACTGCACAGCTTGGTCGCAGCAGGTTGTGGTTTCTCTGGACATCCAACAAAGTTCCTACCTGTCTAGAGAAACTCCTCTTCCTACTCTTTTAGTTGAGATGCAATGCACTGATTAAAAAAAACTTGTTTGATCAAGTATCTCCAAATATGGAAGGAAGCAGAAAGGAAGCTAAAATAACAAGCAGAGCAAAGTGGATGCAAAAACATTTCTCAGCAAACCAGCAGTGCAAATAGTTTCTTGCAAAGATGCATTACAAATTGCTTTTTCCTCTTTTGTGTTCTGTCCTAATATATGTAGCAGGTTCTTAGTTACAGCAAGTTAAAACTAATGCAGAGGAATACAACAGCTTTGCAGTCATTCCTGTTCTCATGAAAAAATGTGAAGTTTAAGTCACCATAATTCTGGAGACTTGCATCTTAATGTCATGGTCTTTTTATGTTTTATTACATAATGTCACATACAGGGAGTTGTTTTATTAATGTGTCAATCTGTGTACTAAATTTGTGTAAGCTGTTTAAAAAACTATTTATTACTCTGTAGGTAAACAGTGTTACGAAAAAGGAGAACTCTTTTATTATTCAAATAAAACCAACACTGATAATTTACCTGGTCTACCTGATCTAGCAAAGTTTTGCCAGGGGGACAGGTAGGGCATTAATTGTGGGGAAAACGTGTTTTCCGATGATGTTTGCTACCCTACAATCCGTCCTACTCTGTAGTACAATCAACGACATTTGACCGTCCTGTTGCTCCCAGCTCTCTGGGTGCTCAGCACCCCAAAGCTCTGATCCTAGAATCGCCCCTGCAGGTGCTCCTGACTGAAGTATGGTCTGTTTACAGCATCCTGCCATTCCATTTATTTCTAACAATCGGGAACCCTCCAGTTAATTTTTATCGAGTGGAAAAAAGTTAATGTTCACTGTTTATGTTATGCTAACATAGCTGTGTCACTAGTGATCATGTAGCACATTATTATATACCAGCTAGTCCAACTTTAGTAACCCTACAAACGTCACTGCCGTTTAGTTTTCTGTTTTCATTTATGTTGGAAGTGATAGCAGAGCTATACATTTCAATGTTTTTGGAAATCTTTCAGTCAGAACATGTATATCATGTTCAGGTGGAAACTTGCAAGCTAACTTCCTGCTAACTTCTAGGCACACTGTTGATTTCTGAGAAAATAAAAAATTTTTAAGTGTGCGTTATAGTGCGGAAAATAAAGTATACAGAAGAAAATAATATATTGTGATATATATCGTTACCGCGCGTGCTTGAAATTATACCGTGTTTATATACATATATTTTTGGCCATATCGCCCAGCCCTAAAACAGAGGAAGACATGCTGGTTCGGACTTGAACCCGGGCTCGCCGCTCTCAGCCATGTGGCCTGTGGTCTCCTGCTCATGCTGATGAGCTAAACCAGGGCCATAGGTGAAGCGTCTGAGATTTTCAGTTTCATATTTTTGTCATCCTTGCTCTGTTTTGCCCATATTTCCATTCTTAGTTCAAATATCTTATCAGCTAATTAGATAACCCTTCCCTATTTTAAATTTGGGCAGGATGTAAGGCTCATTAAAAGCGATGGTTGCATGTATATTGCAGTTAAAGCGAGTAATGAATGTTACAATTCTTGTTCTTTTCTCACTTTGATCGGGTAATGATCAATACAAAGCAGACAGCACGTGGGGGGGTTGGTATCATCAGAAGCAGCAAAAAAGAGTGCGTGGG
The DNA here is from genome assembly GCA_015108515.1 of Hemichromis elongatus. Taxonomy (NCBI): domain Eukaryota; kingdom Metazoa; phylum Chordata; class Actinopteri; order Cichliformes; family Cichlidae; genus Hemichromis; species Hemichromis elongatus. The sequence goes on along the minus strand of VUQR01031149.1, from coordinate 3,177 downwards.
GTGGATGCAGTTGAGAATGAACAGCTTCTACAGAAGTGATTCTTTTAACAACTCTTTTGTAGGCAAGAAACAGCACTAGGTCATTTTGTTTTGTAATAGGCAACTTTGTAGTTGTCGTGTATCCTGGTTTTGCGTGTTGTTCCTTTATTACCTTTGGAAATACAAACACACTGCAGAGATTCATTTACACCTGGCTGAGAGTAAGTCACAGTGTAAGCTCCATCGGCCAGCATTCAAATTATAATGGGCCTTGTACGTGGTTGCATTTGACACTTGCATTACCTTGCATTTTCCTTGGCCTCATCGAGACACAGGTCATTAATGCAGGATAGCTTTTTGCCTTTACTCATCAGTTTTTTAAAGTTTCTTTTACTCTTGCTGCTTACAGGTCTCATTCTTAGTCAGCCTGAAATAGAAACTGTTTTGCTTTTTTGGGTTACATTGCTCACTTGCTGGAATTTTCTGGAGACCAAGTTTAATTGTGGTGGCACAGATTATGATTATTCCGTCCTCTCTACAGCTCACACCGCAATGCATATATTTAAGAAGGCTTAATTCCACCTCACTTCTAAAGAGCAACTGAATTGTGCTAACACATGCCAAAACAAAAAGGTGAAGAGGGAAATTAAGTGCAGAATTTCTCCTCAACTCCATTATTCTGAAACAAAGAAACCCAGACTCAGGCATTGTCATTATTGCTTGATTAGTGGAAACGTGGCAGCCATTATTTCCCAATAATGAAACTGCAGAACAGTGACAGATATAACAGAAGAAAAATTATAGCAAGCGGCACGTGCTGCTTAACAGTAAGGCTCCACTGACTTTTGACTATAATAATAATAGCAATAATAAAAACAATAATAATAATTAATAACACAATTGTTTGGAGAGGCAGGTTGCATGAAACCTGGGTATCAAACTGCCAGTCATTACAGGCTATAGATTGTCAAACTGAAAGAAATGTAGTCCAACTAATTGCCAAGGACTTCATTTCACTTCACTTTAACACAGTTTAATTGTGTGCACTGATTTCTTCTGATTTGAGTTGAGTGTTTTAAAAACAAAAAGTGGTAAATGTTAATAATATGAATTAATGTCATTGCTTTTTGTGTCTTTCACATGCGCTCAGACTTTGCTGAATCACTCTGTTTAAGGGTAGCTGTATCCTGGATTTCTTCATGGGCTGTCACAGCCTGGCAGTCAGCCACAGGGGAGGGAATCTGCTCTTTTATTTCCCTTGTTCATTTGCTTGTTCATGGCCTTTTCCCCTCTGTACTGGGCTAATCTGGCCCGACAGAGTGGGTGTAACATTACATAAACCCTAGAGCCATCTTGGCACGTGCTAATTGACTTAGTTCATAAGCCATTTTTGTATAAAGATGTGTTTATAAAGGACTATATGGTATGGATGCGCTGAGCTGACATTTCATTCCACATACTGATGCCTCGGCGTTGGGTGTTGTCCAGAACAGAGTAAGAACTACATGTCAGGGTTAAATTAATAACTTTGCTTCTCACCGAGAGGAAAAGCCTGGACAGGGTTCAGAAAAACCTTTGGCTCAAGGCCAGTGAAAAATATGTTGTCTAAGTTGATTGGCCTGTTTGGGCCAGTGATGATGAGTCCACTGACAAATTCCTGTGTGAAGCGAACTGGCTGAAATAGACCCTTACAGATGAGTAGATTGTTGTTCTTGTCATTATGTTTCTTTGTTTGTCCAGTTCTTTTAAAATAAAAAGCCTGATGAAGAGAAGTGATCTTTTTATCTGCTCCTATTTAGTTTTTCCAGAAGCTGCACTCTTAAGCGTAAGCTGAAATGAAAGCTTTGTGTATGCAGATGAACTGCTTGTGTAGTTTACCACAGGCTTAAAATGTGACAGATTTCTTGTAAACTTTGCTGCATGGTGACAGCAGCCAACCTATTTCCCACTGTCTCCTGCAGCAATACCTGCAGGGAGAGTCTGAAGTGGGTTTCTCAATTTTTTCCACTTTAGATTTTACATTTTCAAGCTTTAATTGCTAATTATTGTTCTGATATAAATTTGTGAATTCCCCAGTAAACTGTGCTATGTTGTTATTGATTAGGCTAGCAGTATATAAAGTAATTAAATTGACTTTTTTTGTTGGCCAGTAAAATATATTCAACTGGACAGTAAAAGTCTGCTATACCAGTCTGGTGGCTCCAGGGAATTTTTGTTATATGTGCCAGAAAGCATCAGGCTTTTCTCAGAGAGGGAGAGAGAGATAGATGTGGTTAATCTGATTTATTGGCAGCTTTGCTTCATTTTAGCTCAAAGTCTGTACAACTTGTGCTGTTAAAGTCGTGCCTCTTTCTCTTCTCTTCTCCTCTGCTCTCCAATTTGACTCTGTGTTTGTGTTTCACTGTGTGCACATACACAGAGCAGAGGAGAGACAGCTCAAGTGAGGAAGATGTTACTCAAGTTGATGACAACTTGTTATGCAGTTGTCAAATGGATAAAACCTTTTCAGCAAGTCTTCACAAAGTCCTTGCAAGGTGGGTCTGCCGCTCCTCCGCTTGATGCTGTAATCATAGAGTAACTTAGAGGCGGGTTGAATTGACTGATCAACTGATCAACACATAGTAGGTAGTTAGTTAGTATAGCTGTTGGATTAGATATAGAGTATTTATCAAATGCAAAGCTTATATAGTCAATATTTTCATTAATGAATTTGCATTTCACATTCTCAGCTACTTGTAATTCAAAACTGTCGCACAGGTTGCCGTACACTCTTTACTTGTACACTTGAATTCTTTATTATTATTTTGAGTGACATTGAAATGCCAATGCATTATTTTAACTATAGTTTCAGCTTTCCAAAAAAACTCAATTTTTGCACCATGTTGTCTCTTTTTGGTTGTCAAGGTTCAAACAGCTGCACAGAGCTCTACTTTCTTCCACGGGGGTTTGAGTAGGTGGATTATGAGAACAAGAAAACAAACTTCAAAACAGACCTCCCTGTCACAGAGCTCGCAAACTCTTTTCCCTCCTGCTGTACCTCCTGCTGTTTAGATACCATTTACAGTAAAAAGAAAAAAAAATAACTCGCTGATGAACACACCTTTTGTTGTCCTCTTGTGATATTTGTTAAAGAGAATAACCAAACCAGTATATGGAGAATTGTCTTACTCTTTCAGAGGCCAATCACTATTGAGAAGG
>VUQR01031147.1:0-12445 GCA_015108515.1 Hemichromis elongatus | reverse complement strand
TATGTATTATTGTAGGGTGTACCTTACAATATAAAGTGCGGATGAGGGGAATGTTGTTGTGATTTGGTACTTATGAATACAATTAAATTCAATTGAAATTGAAATGATTAGACTGCGATTGCATAAAATTGAATTGAATTCAATCTGGTGCCACCACCACCACCACACACACACACACATCGTGACTGTATGATTGTATATCTTGTAAATATCTATTGTTATATACTATGTATATATATATATATATATATATATATATATATTGTGCCCTTCTCCCCCCCCACCCCCTTTCTTTTTGCACAGTCAAGGAGCGTGTCAGGTTCATTTCACTGCGTGTTGTACCTGTATAACCTGCATGTGACAAATAAAGAATCTTGAATCTTGAATCTGTTTTGACGCTTCCAGTTTTGACTTAGGCAGCACTGTGGCACAGTGGTTAGGACTGTTGCCTCTCAGAAAGAAGGTCCAGAGTTCAATTCCACCATCAGGCTGGGGGTCTTTCTGTGACCAGTCCAAAGACATGCATTAAGTGGCGATAGGTTAATTGGAATCACTTGATTGCCCATAGGTGTGAAAGTGAGCGCAATCGTTTGTCTCCTGTCTATGTGTCAGCCCTGCACCAGACCGGCGACCTTCATGGCCACTCACCCCGAGACAGCTGGGATAGCCTCCAGCGCCCCCTGCCTAAAAGGATAAGTGGAAGCAGATGGATGAATGGGCAATTTTTAATTTTACATATATACATATATGTCATGTATTTATCCCAGACTTTCTCAGACTTGAGAGAATAATGAAAAAATGTATTGTGTGATTGACTAGAGTTGGGTAAAAATGAAGGTTAAGGTTGGATTCATCACTGATCTTTACTTAGACCTCAAATGGCTAAAGGACTATAATCAGCATTTTGTTTGTATGCGTAAACTTTGTGCCTGGCAGTAGTCAAATTGAGCTGAGTATATGACAGACAATGATGTCCGAGCTTTGTTGTCAGAGAATGACATTCGGACGAAATTCAACAGATGTTTAACAGAGCTTTAAGTTGTTGATATGTCTGTCATTGAATTTATTTAAACTTCCCAAGGCCTTTTCCCTGTTGCGAGAGAACAATCCATGCTCATCTCATAATGTCCTTTAATGCCATTTACTCAGATGCATCTTCTCATTCTGTCCATGTTATCATGTGGAGTCAGTTACCTGGTGCACCAGCCATAGCACCAGCAAAACAATCCACATTTTAGAGGCTTGCTAAATCCAGTAGGAGGTTGGACGGATGATAATGGAATACAATAGTTTGTCTTCTTCTTTGTGTTTTGCATTTTATTTGGATATAAGGTAACAATGTATCTTTGTTTTACTGAGTGAATAAAATACTTGTAACTGTTTAACATGATGAGTGTCTCACTCCCGTCTCACTCTATAAGAAAAGATACAAGAGAGTTTGCAGTTGAGCAGTTCTTAAGAAAGTGCCACATTTCAGCAGCATGTAAACACATTCTATATGGAAACAATAAATTATTTTTCATATTTTGCCATTTTAATGCATAATTGGAGTGAGTTCTGGCCTTCTTAATGGATTGTCCACTTTTTGTCAAATGAAAGTACAAAATCTGCTACTTTTACAAATTGGAAATGGAAAGATAGACAGTAAATACAATCAATAATCAAAGCAGATATAAACAGAGGAGTCAAAGAGTGCAATTTAAAGAAGGAGGGGAAAATAGAAAAAAAGAGCACACGTTGGCACATAAAAAGACACCCACACAATCACAGACACTTCACTAGTTTTCACCACTCATGTTAAAGTACACACACATACTGTCACTGTTACTGTGGTGAAGTTAAACAGTGCTCAGTATGTGACACCACCATCTATTACACTAAAACAGGAGAGTGTGCGCCAAAACCTGAAACTGCACAGACCATGTCTGTGTGTGTGTGTTAGAGACAGAGCGAGAGATCCATCCATCACACCTGAATACTACTGATCTGACAGGAAGTGCCTGTGGCCCTCCTGCTTCCTGATTGGGCTGTCTCTGTGGGGTAGCACAATAAACAGGGGTTAAATGTTACACGATGGTGAATTTGAACAGCACTTTCAAACTCCAACGGTATCGTTTACTTGTTGGGTCCTCTAAAAATGCCTGCCACTGGAGGGCACCAATGTGAAGATAACTGATGGATGTTAAGTTTCTTTTAAATCTAATGAAATTTTGAGCTAATCCTGGAGATCTCAGGAATAGGAATGGATAGGAATTAAGGAGCATTCAACAACAATTACTGTCACTGAGGTAACTGAGATTAGACCTCTAGTTTTGCCTACTGATATATACACTGCTCAAAAAAATAAAGAGAACACTTAAACAACACAATGTAACTTCAAGTCAATCACACTTCTGTGAAATCAAACTGTCCACTTAGGAAGCATCACTGATTGACAATCAATCTCATGCTGTTGTGCAAATGGAATCGAAAACAGGTGGAAATTATAGACAATTAGCCAGACATCCCCAATAAAGAAGTGGTTCTACAGATGGGGCCCACAGACCACTTCTCAGTACCTTTGCTTTCTGGCTGATGTAGTGACAGTGTAGTGTCCAGAGCATGGAGGTGCTACCAGGAGACAGGCCAGTGCATCAGGAGACGTGGAGCAGGACCAGCAGGACCGCTACCTCTGCCTTTGTGCAAAGAGGAAGAGGAGGAGCTCTACCAGAGCCCTGCAAAATGACTTCCAGCAGACCACAAATGTGCATGTGTCTGCTCAAATAGTCAGTGCTTACAACCCAACACCGTGCAGGACTTTTGGCATTTGCAAGAGAACACCGAGATTGGCAACTTCACCACTGGCGCCCTGTGCTCTTCACAGGTGAAAGCAGGTTCACACTGAGCACATGTGACAGACGTGACAGAGTCTGGAGACGCGGTGGAGAACATTCTGCTGCCTGCAACGTCCTTCAGCATGACAGGCAGTGGGGTCAGTAATAGTGTGGGGTGGCCGCACAGCCCTCCATGTGCTCACCAGAGGTAGCCTGACTGCTATTAGGTACTGAGATGCTGGTGCGGTTGGCCCTGGGTTCCTCTTAATGCAAGACGATGCTGGACTTCATGTGGCTGGAGTGTGTCAGCAGTTCCTGCAAGATGAAGGCATTGATACTGTGGACTGGCCCGCCCGTTTCCCAGACTTGAATCCAATTAAGCACATCTGGGATATCATGTCTCGCTCCATCCACATACTCCACCTCCACTCCAGGAGTTGACGGATGCTTTAGTCCAGGTCTGGGAGGAGTTCCCTCAGGAGAGCATCTGCCATCTCATCAGGAGCATGCCCAGGAGTTGTAGGGAGGTCATACAGGCACGTGGAGGCCACACACACTGCTGAGCCTCATTTTGACTTGTTTTAAGGACATTACATCAAAGCTGGATCAGCCTGTAGTTTGTTTTTCCACTTTAATTTTGAGTGTGACTCCAAATCCAGACCTCCGCGGGTTGCTAAATTTGATTTCCATTGATAATTTTTGTGTGATTTTGTTGTCAGCACATTCAACTATTTAAAAAACAAAATATTTCATTCAGATCTAGGATGTCTTATTTTTGTGTTCCCTTTGTTTTTCTTTAGCAGTGTAGATTGTTTTACATGTGCAGCTTGTTAAGCTGAACTTTTAGGCTTGGTTGGTGTCAACCAGTTACTTGTTACTTTTCTAGACCACGCTGACTATAAATATCTGTCAAAATGCAACAGAACCTCACATTGTGCTGAAAGGAAATAAGACCACATCACATTCAACTGGCAACTTACCAGCCACCGAATTAGGGCGGGGCATGAAGTAAAGGGGGATGGAATGGGTGGAACCTGATGACTGGGTGAGGCCAGTGCCTCGATCTGGGTGGAGTTTGTTTAGGCTGTAAGTGGAGGCAGCCATGCTGTCATCCACCCTGTATAGAAAGCCCTCATTTCTGCTTCCTGATGCTACCACACTGGTAGATGAAGTGGACGCCACCACTGGCCGACCCCCCTGCTGCCACAGGTTGAGACTGCTGCCATGGTAACTTTCTCCAGGATACTTGGTGCCGTCGTCCCTCTCTGCAGCTGAGTCAGCAGAATAGCTCGTCAGCGTGGCTGAAAATTAGTGAAGTGAAAACAGGGGGCGTTAGCAACAAGAGCCGGTTGTTGGTCCATTTAAAGAAAACTGCACCTTACCTATGATCCCACTGTCTCTGCTCTCCAGTGTTGAGGTGGGGGAGGTGACGGGGGCGTGGTTCGGGGAGGCGTGTTTGTTGTTATTATTGCCTTCAGCACCAGTGGGAGGGTGCAGCGTGGAACTGGGCGAGGTGTTGCTACTAGCCAGACTGGAGGAAGGCGACATTCTCTGTGGGCAAGGCAGAAGAAAAATACAGATGTTCCTCTTCTTCTGTTATTGTGCATTGTAGGTGTTTACATTTTATCCTACAGTTTTCATTCTTATAGTTATCATGTGTCTGTGTGAGTTAGGATTTTTTGGCAAAACATCTTTAAATATTCAAATAGAAACACAATGGGATGGATGAACTTTCCATGACCTTGATGAAACATCAGATGGCAGATTCACAGTTAAATCTCTGAAAGTAAGAGCATTCGAAGAGTGTGTGTGACCTACCTGCCCATCCTGAGCATGATAAGGGGAGCCTGGCTCTCCACTGATGACCTTTTCTCCAAGTAGAAAACCAAGCCTCGTCATCAGGGCATCAGCTGCCTCATCTACTGAGGGCGGTGGTCCTAACTCCTCATCTTCACCTAGCGAGTGAAGAAAAGGGGATTGTTTTTAATTCTGTGCTGATAATGTCATCGGACCGTTGGTCCTTTAACTTGACTGTGACATGTGGAACAACCGTGTACTTTGTATTACAAACAAGCACGTTACTGTAATCACATTACATTTTCCAGTAATGAATTAACGTAAACCATTAGTGAAAAATGTAATTAAAGTTGTGATGATGCCAGTACTTGTGTTACAAAGGTTCTTCAGTTATCTGCAGGATAGAAAGAAAACAAAGGAAATTCAAACAAACATGATTTTTTTCTTGTGCTAAAGTCAGCTGATTTCAGTTTGTGTGCAGCAGCAGAAGAACAATGAAGTCTACAGCTTGTCAGGAAATTTTACTGCACAAAGAGACGAGAACCCTGACCTGTGTCCCTATGTGATGTCTGTACATGTTTGGTCGGAAGGTTCCTTTGTAAGTGCGCATGCGCCAACTAGCGTGCTGCCTGCTGTAACCCATAATTTCCTGTGGGATTAATAAAGTATATCTGATTCTGAACGTGACGGTAAAGTTGAAACTGCATCCAGGACACAGACATCCGGACTATACTGCTGGCAAGATTTTGGTTTTTTGCAGGAATCTGCACAGACAACATGCAAATGCAAAGCTAGCGAAAAACCTAGAGTGACGAGCAGTCAGCTTCTGCTTCTTCCTGTACGTGTCTATAAAGTAGAATCACTCTGACGATTGTTTTCAGATCTCCTTGGTTTTCATTTTTGCTTTGTGCTCATATGTATATAATGAAAGAAAGATTCTCTGTGTGTCCACCTTCCACATTTGTGTCCATGTGCCTACGAGGAGATTTGTGTTGTCGTGTGGGACTGTAGTGATTCCACTTCGATCACTTATCGAGTCGATTCCTTACTGATTCTCATTGGCTTCACTTTGCGAGTCACCACCATCGCTAAGCAGCATATCAAACACGTTACATTTGTGCAAATTAATGACTCGCTCTGTGATCAAATGTTTGTGCATGTTAGAGCTATTTCCCTTCTTTGTTGTGATGTGACACAGAAAACCTTTCAGTAATCCAGCACATGTTATGTCGACTGAAGAAGTCACTTGGATGAGTGAAGAAACGTTTCTCCCACTAAAAAACGCCACATCCAGATGAACAGAATCAACTTTTGGAGAGTTACTTTCATTGTTTCTCTATAAAATGACCTGAAACACAAGTCTCATAGCCTACAGGCTACAGCCCCACACACCAGCACAAATCCCTAAAGTAACAAGGACACACGTGATGTTTCTCTTAGTGTTCAGGTATGAACACAAAGCACAGACTTTAACCTCCTAGGACCAGGCTTCCACATATGTGAACATCACATTTTGGGTTGTCTAGACCATGATACTAAATTTTGCTCTACAGGGGCCTGATATCAGACTGTTATCTGTTGAAGTTCAGGGTCTGGCTGCTGGGCTGGGGTCAGCATACAGCTGCCTCAATGACAGTTTCTACAAACATCCACTGGCAACCTGCTCAACAGTCCCAGCTGAATATGCTGGGTTCCTCTTAGCATGACACATCAGGTGCCACAATACAGAAGTGAAAAACCAATCAAGACTGTCCATCCAATCAGGAGAAATGATGAAAATAGAACAAGTCAGAGAACCTGAATCACACACAGCACATGCAAAACAGTGATTGATGTCACTATTAATGTATTCACTATCATGACCTAAATATGACAAGAGCACTGCACACACACACACACACACACACACACACTGAGACAAGAATGTAAGCCGCAGCACGAAAGCTCCGACTCTGTTTCTCCCTCTCTGTAATTACAGCTTTAAACTGCTGACTGCTGGCTGAAATACTGGAGAAGAATCAGACACACACACACCAAAAATAAAGCCATCCAACACAAAGCACGTGTGTGTGTGTGAGTGTGCACGTACATGCGTGTGTGTGGTCAGTCAATGACAGGGTGTGCGAGTCGTTTTTAGCAGAAGAAAAATAAAATGGAAAGATCAGACGCGGAGGGCGCAGACGTTTCCATTCCTGCTTTCTGAACTCGCTCAGCTTCTGATCGCTTCTCCTGTCTTTCCTTGCTTCCCTAGGAGCCTTCCTCCCTCTTTGCCTTCCCTTCTTCTCTGTTTTCTTCCTTTGTGTATTTCTTCTTTTCTCTCGTTCCCTCTTCCTCCAGTTTGTCACAGTCTTGTGTCTTTCCTTACTTTCCTGTATTGTTGTTCTTTATTTCTTCCTACTTTCTTTGCACATTCGTTTTTTACCCTTTGTCTTTTCTCTGGTCCCATCTTTCTTTTATTTTTCAGTTTTTCCCTTCTAATCTCTCCTTTTTCTTTTATCACTTCTGTCATTGTTCTTCCCTCCTTGATTTCTTTCTTTTCCCTCATGTACTCTCTTCACTCCCTTTCTTCCCATAAGGACTTTCTGCTACAACAGAATCCAAATGTAGAAAACTATAACATGTTTCTGTCATTAAAATGATGCATCCATCATTTCTAAAGTTGTTGAGCAGTCTCAAAGTGTCACTATGTTTGTGCTTGTTAGCTGCACCTCTGACTTCCTGCAACATTCAGTCAGTAAAATGACGTACAGCACCAGGACAATAATCCTGGAGCAAGGAAGTATAGACAAATTAGAAACTCTGAGCTTTGTAAACTGGGATTAACATGGATGGATGGATACAGGTAAAGGTGCAAAGCCAGTCCACATGCTTGAGATCTGATTGGTCAGAAAGTTTTGGTCACATAATGCATTTTTTAAATGAAGAAAAACATCCTTTCTTTGACATTATTTTTTGTTTTCAGTTATTGTTTAAAGAAGGAAAAGTAGCAGAACTAGCTGGTTATATTTTTTGGAAAATACAGATAGTAAAACGAACCCAGTGAACCTCTTAGGCAGCTCACAGAGCCTGACAGAAAGTCCTGAGGGCAAACTCAGCCTAAGGAGTTCGCTCCGACTACAGCAGCTACATCACTTCACCAAACAGCCTCGTGGGCAGTCCTGACTTCATCTTAACATCATCATTCAGTATCACACTAAGTACCTTGGATTTTCTAAAGGCCATGAGTATATAACTTAGCTCATTTCTACACTGTACCATCTGTTTGGAAACAGATCTGATCTTGCTGTAGTTCTTTGTGGAGACATAAGTCCAAGTTTCTCACCCTTACAAAAGAGTACAAAAGAGTAATGAAAGCAGCAGTCCAGGCAGCTGAAGCACACTAAATTGTCGTAAATGTGAATATCTATAGTTATTTATGGCAAAGGATGAAGTTCCTCAACCACAGGGACCAACTTTCCTGCTCTGGCACAGACAGACGTGTGCATAAGAACACTTGTTACCATGTAAGCCTAGTGGACACCTGCAGAGCTGGAAAAATCACAAAACTGCAGTTCCCTAAACAGCCACTTGAGGCTGACTCTAAAACACCCCAAATCAAACATGTTGACACTTTCTCTAACATTTCTGTTCATAAAAAAACAAACTTTTTTATATTCATTTTCTTACACACTTAGAACTACATACTAATCAGACATTAAATGGCATACCGGGGTTTTACCAGCTCAAACAAGTGCCGTCTCAATTTTGGGGGGAAATGTAGAACCCACTTTTCTGAGCTAAATCTAAAGAGATAAAAGATATTTTCACATACTATTTGTACAAAATCTGAAAAAATCAAACTCAATTAGCAATCTGTTCTTAGAAGTGAATAGAAAAATATAGTATTTGGCTGTCAGCGCGATAAAACAAGAACTCCTGGACAGAGACAGTTCCGTCACTCTCACCTTCCTCCTGTCTTCTTCCTCTTCGCTCTCTCTCCACTCCTTGGATCGGACAATCCCCCCAGTCGCGACACAACTGCGAACTCTCCTCATGAGTCCGACAACAGCACACGTGCAACAGCAAGCGCCGCAGGAGGGACGAGGTGCGGTTGACAAAGCCCCCCGCAAAGACACCTCGACCACAACCGCAGCCGTTCACCGGCCCCCATGGGCGACGGACGCTGGAGCGCCCGTGGCAACACCACTTGGCTCTGGAGCGGGCGCATGCTTTCAAAATAGCCGCCGTGCAGTCCATGGCTAGCTGTCAGCAGGACTCTGATTGGCTCACAGTACTTCCATGTAGGGGGCAGAGTAAACTCAGTCAGCTGAAGTTGTGCTCTTCTCCCTCTCCGTTAAGTTTTGTTGGTGAAAATGTGATGACATCATGATCCCGTCTTCTCCTTCACTTTGGTTTTGAGCTCCTCCTTCTCCAGAGTACACAAAGGAGAGGGGGAGAAAAAGATGAAGGAGGTAAAAATGAAGTGATAAGAAGAGGAAGAGACTCTCTGGAAAAAGAAAAAAAAGGAGCAGAGGTGCTCCGACTTTTTAAGCTGAGTGACTGCGGGACAATAAAACATGCAAAGCCAGCGGTGACAGATGAGCTTCTCTCAGTAAACATTCTTTGTTACTCAGAGGTGAAACAGCAATCCGCACACATGAGCTTCTAAAGTTGACTGCAACTCACGCAAACCTGGACAATGCATTCCCACTGCTTATTGTCCTTTGTAGCCAGAAAAATGAATGTCTTTTTCATTCACAGGTAGAGTCCCAGAAAACAGGAAATAACAACTAAAGCATCCAGTGGAAAAACAAGCAAAAAAGCCCACAACAATCCTCTCACATACGGTATGCTCTCAGGTCAGGACACACAAAGAAGAACATTTCTAAGTGTGCACCAGCAGAGCCTCCATATCTGCTCTGAAAGACGACCTACCTCGTCCGACTGCGCCGCAAATCAAAACCTCCCCTCCTCCAACCCAAAACCCACACACAGGAGAGAAACAGAGAGCCTGCAGGAGGAGCTGAACCGGGAGTGTAATCTGTTACATGTCGAGAAGCACGAGGAAAGTGCAGAAAAAGAGTTCAGCCTTGTCTCTTCTAAAAGAGGAAAAACACGCGCAGAGACAGGACAATGTCTGAAAAGCAGCAGAGCGAAGAAACGCTGCAATTAAAGTGAAACTCCTTCCAAGAACAGAGAAGAGTGCGACCACAAATCACAGTGAACGTGCAAGACTGTAATCCACTTTAGACCAAAAAATGTGGAAAATGTACATGAACTAAAAAAAACAAGCGAGATTCAATTAAGTATTACTTAAATTTTGACTTCACAAAAGAGTGCAGAAAAAAACGGCTTTAGACTTTAGAAAAAAAAGATTTAGGCTTAAATTTGCCGAAAGAAGAAAAAAATTACAAAAAGTTGGTTTATGATTCTATAATGTCTCCAACTTTAACCTTTCAACTTTTTGATGTTCACCAAGAAATAGTTACAGGTTACATCAATACCTTACAGGTACCATGCTGCAGCTGTATAGAAAAATGATACTAGTAGAGATCATGTATCTACAGCAAAACGCCAAATGTGCATTATCCACTCATCTTAGAACTTTATTACATTATTTATTTAAAATTTAGTTTTTTAAAAGAAATGCAGAGTAAGAAGCCAGACTGTCCTCTGTAGTTGGTGGAGACCAAAAGCAGAGAAGTCCACATTCAGTCACAGCTGCTTTTTACTGAAGATGTGGAGCTCTGACCCACTCCACGATCGTGGGCGGAGCCTTTGTCATGTCACCCACTGGACTGTGAGGTCCTGTATAAAAGCTCGAGTTAAACATTTTTACTGTGGCCATCTATTTGGAAACCAGATGTGACGCCAGAAGTGGAGCTGACTGTGAAACAATAACCACCTCTGATTGAACAGTCATTAGCAAATGACAGTATGCTAAATAATCCTCCTGTCTGAGTCCATAAACTCATTAATAAAGAGTTTACTAGACACAGATGGAATTGTATCCAACACAAAGTGTTTTTCACACTGAAGCTTGCTTATTAAAAAGATTTAAGGCACTTTAGTTTTGACTGAACTTTTGTAACCCAACAGAAACTACATCCGTCTTTTACACTGTTGGACTTCTTAGTCCATTTTTCCTAGTTAGTGTAAAATACCATCATAAAAATTGAATATAAGTTAATAATGTGTTTGCGGCTTATTTACACAGCACCTACATAGTTAGTTACAGGAAGTTTAAACATGTTATTCAAATAAAGTTTATCAAATGTTGTAAACTAAAAAAAAGCTAAAAGCTAACCTGGCGGCTAAGCTCAGATATAATAAGCTGTAGTCAGCCTTTAGCTAGAGTTAGCTTGTTTTTTAATGAGTGACTTAAACAGCTAAGGCTTTACTTATGGTAAATTATTATATAATAATAATAATTTACCATTTTATAATATTTACCAAGCAAAATACAAATTATATTTTAGCAAGAAAAATCCACTCACTGAACTTAAAATGTAAGCTGCTAAAGGTTGGTGACCAAAAGATTGTACTGTTGCCAAAAGTACAAAAGTTCACCTGGGGCCTTAAAAAAGCATCTCTGTGAATTCATGCTAAGTTTAACAGAGAGGAACCTTAAGCAGAGATTAGCTCCTTTTTCTGGATTGAGTACATATAACTGCTAATCACTTATTTATTATTACATTACTAAATAACTAAGAATTTCAAGCAACAAAAACATACGTTTATTCATAGCAACAATTTAATCTCCAATAAAATTACTTTTAGCTATTAAAAAAGCTAGCTTACACTTAATTAGTGCTGTAGCTGAAGCGATACTACACACCCCAACATCCTTTGCACACTGCCTCTATTTGAGGTCAGTACAAGCAGCAGCTCTCTGTGTTGCTTGTTCCTTCCTGACACAACCTCAAAGGTATTTGTGTCTCTCCCCAGGATCAAACCATGGATCTTTTACATGTTGGGAAAATGTGTAAACTACTACAACATGTCAGCAACTAATAATGTGTAGAAATCACAGAAAGGAGCAGGACAAAACAAAGGACAGGGAGATGCAGGGGTGGTGGAAAAGAGTGTGGAAGCATAAAAGGGTTAAGAGAAATAAAGAGAAATCTGAGATTGTCTATGTTTGTGTGTGTAGACGTGGTGCAATAGCTAAAGAAGTCTCCCTTCTTTAGTGCCGCACTCCTTTATGAAGGGTAGAGAGATAAAGTCCACATGGTAATGTTTAAGACAAGTGTGTCAAATCAGCCCCGAGGAGGAGGAAGAGGAGCAGCGGGAGAAGAGTTTAGGTGAGGAGAGGATTGGAGCGCTTAGCAGGGGGCTGGGGTGTAATATTTCACTGTTTTCTCTCTCACTCAGGCACAGTGGGACGATCAAATACGGGGTCAAAGGCCAACCCACCCCCCCCGTCTGCTACCATACGCTGTGTAACAGGTCACAGCCCTCTGTGTGTGTGTGTGTCAGAGGGAGGAAGAAAACAAGTAGTGTGCAAATGATCCAAACAGCAGTCTGCACTTTTAATGGCCTTCGAGTGCCTTAGGCTACGTCCACACTAATGCGTTTTCGTTTGAAAACGCATCTTTTTTTCTCCGTTTCGCCCTCCCGTCCACACTGAGACGGAGGGAAAACGGAGCTTTTTGGAAACGGTGACGTATGTTAGTCATATGATGCAGTCATGTGACCACTTTAACTAAGATGGTCAGACGGCATCGTACCGCAGTTGTTTTGTTGTTTTGTTTGCTCAGTTTCAATCAATAAGTTTTTAGTGGCCGTGTTGAAGATTAATATGAACTCATTTGTGACTCGGAGCAACAGCTCCACCTCATTATCATTCCATTTGA
>VUQR01031146.1:0-26546 GCA_015108515.1 Hemichromis elongatus | reverse complement strand
TTTATTAAATTTTATTAAATTGATTATTTTACTATTAATTTTAATGTTGTTGTTGTCTTCTTATTGGATTTTGTATTTATCTAACTCTTCTGGTCTGTTAGTGCCTCTATCCTGTCTGTGCTAGTGCCCGATTTGTACCCTGTTATTGACTTATGTTGACTCTCCATATTACTGTGAAGCACGTTGGTGTGCCTTCGGGCTTTTAAATGTGCTATATAAATAAAACTCTATTGTATTGTATGAAAATAAAAAGGCTAACCGATTTGACAGACTGCAGTTTCCCACAGAATTGTATGTGTTGCTGTGGCGTAGGCAGAGGTCAAAAGGCGATATCGCCTCACTGTAACATATACTTGTGAAATTAAATGTCAGCAATCAGCTGTCTCTCCAACCTCCAATCCACCACTCCCTGAACCACAGGAAGTGAGAAAGCTAGTGAGTCAGTGTCATCATTCAGAGCTGCTCTGTCAGAAAAACGACAAAAATGATTACAAGCATTCATATCAGCATAAATTGGACTAATTACAGTCCAATACTGAAATGACTCTTTTCTCATTTTATTGCAGTGCAAATAACTCTGGTTAGACAGTAATGAGACCTCACTGTCTGATTCCCACACAGTGCTTTGAACATTAACCTCAATTCTTTCACAATCACTGTTGGCAAATATTATTTTCAACAGAAACGAGCTGCTACCGAGCCCTCAGAGCAAGGACACACCCACGACTAAAGCTTTCATGTTTAAATATCAGTTTAATCCACCAAAAATTAAATTGGTGAGCTGTGAACAGTAGGCCAGGGGATCAGTGTTCTGATAGGCTGTTTCGCTACAGGTCTCAGTGCTGTAAATATAGTGACTCATGTGAACGGATGATCAGTCATATCGGCTGTAGAACCCTGGGCTTTGATGCAACGCTTGCTGCTACAGAAAACTTGCGCCATGATGGTGTAAATATAAATGATTTTTGTTAGTAGTAATTTAAGTGTCCAAGCTCCAGCTCAAAGTTTTACGTGGCCCATGTATAGTTTAACTGGCCTGCAGAAAAAAAATCTTTTATTTTTATATATTTTCTTAATGTTAATACAATTTAGTCTATATAAATATTTTTGTATTGGTAGGATATTTGATGGGAATTGAGATATTCTATCAAATTCAATCAAACTTCATTGTATATAAACCACAAGATAGTAATACCAATTTATTAAAATTCAGTTTACCTTCCTCTCACACATTCCTGTTGAACACACACGTCCTCGGCTCTCTGCTACGTGATATTTCCAGTCCACATAAACACAAGCTGCATTACCTGAGGACCTTTACTAAATTAAATGTTTGCACAGCACTGGTTGTGATGATTCCTGAGTCTTATGTTACTAAACAGTATGGAGGCCCAGTTACTGAAAGGTCAAACTCATACCTATTATGATGATGAAATTAATGTATTGAAGCATTTGTGGAAAATCTTTCCATATTTAAATAACTGCTCAGTAGTTATTCTGTAGAGAAGAAGTAATGTAGGTCATACATTTCAGTTGAACAGACTTGGCATGTTCAGTGTGAATGCAATGCAAGAACCAGACATGCAATGGATATTTCCTTGGTAATACCAGTCCAGTGTAATAAAGCCGTGTTTGCCTGGGATTAGTTTGACTTGAATTTAAAACTAATCCTCTGGGAATTCCATCTGTGGTCAGCTGCAGACCTAAAATGAATAGACTTCTACAAAGGTTGTTCCTGTTGAAAGGTAGCTCAATGTTCCTTACGTAGTCCTGCCACGGATGTTCTCCATCATATCATCTTTTTATTCTTTCAATTGATTTATCTTCATGCTGCGTGGCGAGACATGCTCTTTGACATATGTGGGAAAAAATGCTGTCCAACTTTAATTTAAACTTGCCAACACCAGCCTCTTGTGAACATGGAAACGCTCAAATATTGAAGGTAGTTTTTGATGAAATTTGTAGTTTACAAATTAGAAATGGCAGATTTGGGATTAAGATCATTGACCACCGCAATCGTTACAACAAACCAAAGTCCCCAAGCAATCCCGGTTCCTTGTTAATAGCAGGGTAGTTGCTGTATTACAAAAATTCACAGTGCCATTGTTATTAAGCACGTCTTGCACTAGTGTGTATGATACAGTGATTTTTAAACGGTGTGTTTGTGTAAATATTACAGTCAAATCTGAGATGTGCTTATAAACTGTCATCATACCGTTACTGATGATTGTTGATCATTAGTTATGTTGCATGTCATGCATTTAGTTCAGAGTGCCAGATGTGCTTTGCAAATTGTGATTAAATTGCTTTTGCTATGATGCTCACTGATGATGAGTCTGGGGATCGTCTTGTCGTGACATGCATCAACACAATAACTCTATGCTGGCTCGCATTATACAGGGCTGTTTTGCATGCAGTATACTTCATAATCTGTACTGCCCTTTGCATCCTATGGTTGTGTTGCACTTTAATTAGTGCCAAAGCATCAAAAAATTGGCAGCCCAGCACAATCCTTTTTGCTTTATTGAATTAGTAGAGTGATCGAATAAAAAGTCTGCCAGCTGACGAAGCATCAACACATGCGTGGCAATGACTTTAGGTAAATGCAGCTTCTGAGCGGTTCAGTATTTTGAAAGATCGCTGCTTCGATGAATCTGCTGCTGCTCAGGAAAACTGCAGCCCAAACCTAATGCAGAATGATGTCTCATGGTGCATGAACACACATGTCGCAAAAATGGGCGTATCCGCATCCACACACACACATTACACATATCTGGAGGCTGTGCCAGAACTCTGACGGTGTTTTTGGCAGTATTGCTGCAGCATTACTAAAAAGATGTAATGATATTACCTTCATATGTGTGGTTTTTTTTTAAGTTGTAAGTGATTTGGAACTATATTATATAGAAAGAGCTAATTGTTGGCTCAGCCTCTGTGCAGCAGGGTATAAAACATTAGGGCTGAGATCAGGGCTGCTGCATGAGACACAAAGTACTCTGCAGCTGTGAGACCCCTCCTCATTTCCCCTGCTGCATTTTGCATACAGGCAGGTTTTTTCACTCAGTAAAAATCATGTCAGGGGAAAACATCTTATGACCAGTATGTTGACCATTTTCCTGAAGCCTTTGTTGCTCATTGTGTTTGACATTTTTGTGCTAATAGAATACAAAAAACATTTTTTTGATACCCAGGTTTCTGGTGGTGTACAGGTTTGCTGTCATGAATGTCTGATATTGGATGATTATAACTATATCAGCACCTATGCTGTTTTTCTTCACGCATTCATCACACTGTAGCTAATGATGTGTTTTCAAGTGTTTGAATAAGCTATATAAGTTATCTGTAGTATATTACTGTGGCCAAGTACATTCAGGAATCTATGTAGGGAACATTTGTGCACAAGCGGGCACATCATCAGACGATGGTTTAGGGAACCCTTTTTCTCCATAAAGCAACAATTTGTGTAAACAGAGCAGTTGAATCAGAGCAGAGCTGAACATGTTATTTTTCTACTTTTACAATAATTTGTTAAACGTGTTTCTCATTTTGTTGTAACAAGCTGTGTGGTCGGTGATCAGTTCACTCTTTTACAGTGAGCACTCTTTGTTTTATTCATTTGGGGTTTTTTTCATGATTTTTAGCATAACTACTACCATACTTTAAACAAAGTTCATTTTTAACTTTCGTCTTAAAGAGTAGAAGAACTATTTGAGAAGTTCTTCTGCTTAAATAATTAAATTATGGTCCCAATCAAAAGTTTTAGACCACTTGAAAAATGGCAAAAAAAATCAACCATCAACCGTCATCATGGTTGGAACATGCAGTTTATTGAAAACAATGCTTAAACTGAAACAGGCTGTTTTACAGCTGATCAAAAGTTTAGGACCACACCCCCAAAAACCTGAAAACAGAAATCAAAGTTTCAACTATGAACTCAGCAATGAGTAGCTTCACCTTTATTGCTGTTCACTTTAAAAATGAGTTGCGATGTGCTTGATGCAAGCGTTAGGTGGAACATTTCTCCAAGTGGTGAAGACGGCCGCACGAAAGGCATCGACTGTCTGGAACTGTTTTCCTATTTTGTAAACTTCCCCTGCCATCCAGGATGGTCCAAAAGAGTGATGTTATTCTCCTCCTGCTGTGGGCATTGTCTCCTGAAGTGTTGTCCTGTTGAAAAACCCAGTCGTTATCACACAGACGAGGGCCCGCAGTCATGAGGGATCCTCTCTGCCACATCTGGACTTAGCCAGTGGCTGTTTGACCCCCTGCACCTTCTGAAGCTTGATTGTTCCACTGAAAGAAAAAGCACCCCAGACCATCATGGCGCCCCCTCCATTGTGACACATAGAAAACATCTCAAGTGGGATCTGCTTATCATGCCAGTAACTTCAGAGAATAAAACTTTCTTCCACCTTTCAGTGTCCCATGTGTGTGTTGAAAAACGCAGGAGGAGTCGCAGGAAATATTAGAAAACTAGGGTTTTCTTTTATTTAACCCCAAAATTTATATTTACAAAAGTAATAAATTTGAGCTCATAAAAGAGGTCAAAGCAACAAACTAAACTCTGGCAAAAAACTGCAGACTTAAGCAACCAAATGACTGCTGAAACAAACATAACTGACCTCAACATGAAATGACACACAGGGTATATATAATGGCTGATGATGGGGGGTACACCAAACAAAATACAATCACAAACAACAACAATGCAGTACAGTCTGATTTGTTAATAAACTAAACACCAAAGAAGAAAATCAAAACTACTAAACCCTAAGCTCAAATATTTAATCAAATACAGAATCTCTTTTTTAATTAAAGAAAATACACATTCTCCCCCTTCAGCAGGAAGTGGTGGTGCGGTCCAATGATCCCTCTCTGTATTTAATGGTTTCAAACCCCGGCCACCACCTTTTGTCAGGCAACTCCCAGGGAGTCCTCCCACCTACTGATCAGAATCGCGGCAGCCCTAGTAGAGACTCGAGACCAGGTGTCTTCACATAACACACACCCCTCACATCTGAGCACACATGATTGCACACACATTATTTTGTCTTTCAACTGCTGGATGGGAGCCAGGCATTTAATAAGCTTTATCTGTGTGGCAGAGCAGAGCAGCTATATGAAGAGCTATTTATTATCTCAAACCACTCTATTGTTTCTGGCTGGCTGGTCTGAATTCTAATGGAAGTTGTTGTTGTGTGTTTTGTGTTAGGCTCTTCACCAAGTACTTTTTAGTCTTTAGTAAGATTTTCCAGCTTACTAAATACAACCCCCCCCCCCCAAATTATGATAAATGAAATTGCAAAATAAACATTTTCTATAAAAACATGCTGTCACATCGTCATTGTCTGAGCTCACAACTTGTGTCTCATATTATACATGACAGTGGCACAACAGGGAATACTTTCATTGCATTCAAAATCCACTTAATCTCTTTCACTTTACTTTATCTGTGATCATCGCTTTCAAAAGAATCAAATTACCCAAAATAATCAAATAACAGATAATTATCCCCCCCAAACTGAAACGCTCATAAATCTGTGTGTTTGTATGACTAAAGAAAGAACCGATTCCACTGTTGTTGAGCTTTTCATCCCACAAATAATTTGCTCGGTGCACACAGAATGAAGAGGATGAGGAGGTGAGATGTGACATTTTCTGAATGCACCCCACTGTTTACAAAGAAACCTCCGCCTTCTAACATTTTCACTCCTTATTTCTGTCTCCTCTCACTGTAGCCAACAATGTGGCTGCATCCAAACTGCTCCACCTACTAATGAAGAGATCCACAGCAACCATCTTATTATCTGGCCTGTGGTTCAACAGTGGGTTATTTACTTCATGTCCCCCAGGGGGACTGTGCAGGCCAGTGAAGGTCACCTCACACTAGGAGAGGGAGGCAGGCTGGAGATGACCTGCTGAGGCTGACCTCAGGCTAACGCACACCTCATCGATCATGCTTTCTTTGTTTTCATGGGTTTTGTTTCCAGCCTGATCTCGTGGTATGTCATAGTGTTATGATGTTGGTTTAAAATGCATGCCTTCCTCTTTTCGAGTTTTGTTTTTATTGCATCCTGATGCTGGTATCAAGTATTGGACTATTAAAGGTTACTGTCAGCAACTCTGATCTCATATTAACTTCACACTCAGGTCACATGGCTGCAATCCAGAGCTTTTACTCACTTCTTCCACAGTGACACATCATCTTTACAAAAAAGGTTTTACGTTAGATTCGTTTAACAGTGACATGATTCTGATATGTCTGATATACCATCTCAGAGGAGAATAGCATGTGGCTTTCATTCCCCCAGTGTCGTTCCAGACATTTAGAGAGTTAGTGCCATAGTGCACTGGAGTTTTTAATGCATACATTTATCTATAAGTAGTTGTTGTGCTTCAAATGTGTAAACTAGTGACTACGCCCACTTAAAAATAATGTCAAACAATCTAGTTGTTGACTTGTGAGCAGCAAAAACAAGAATGTGGCAGGTCAGATTTGATCTTTGATTTGATTGCAGTAAAAACAATGAAGACTCTTCTTTCTTCTCCTTCTTTTCTTCATCATTCTTTGTTCCTGATCACACTGTTTAATTGGGTGGGCAAGTATGACCTCATGGTGACCAGGCAGTGGAGTTACTTGTCTGTTTGGCTGGGTGTGTGCAGACATTGGACACATCTTCACACTGATTTTAAAGTCCTGGAACATGTTGAAAAACTCTTAGCACGGTTTTTAGTTTACAGATGACCTGGCTTCTTGTTGTGATGTGATTACTGCTCCGACAGCCACAACACATAGATATAGAACACTTGATAGCAGAGAATCTATAGAAAAATTGATTTTTACTGCAGAAATGTAAACAATAGAGGTGGAAGAATGGAAGAAAGTGCATTTCTAGGATTGATTGGAGGCAAATTTCATTTCAAAAGGTTACCCGACGGAAGCGTGGTTTTGTGCAAACTGTGCAAAAAGAGTTTACATACCGCCGAAAGACTTCAACCTTACGATACCATCGAAATGCAAAACATGTTGCAGCGAGCACAGAAACTGTGAGAGCTGTTAGTGCTAGCAGTTCAAGTACCAACAAAAGGTGTCAGCAGCCCAAACTTGATGAAATGACTGGCTTCAGGACCAAATTAGTAAGTCAACAATGGACAAACTCACAAATTCTCTCGCAAAATGGATTGCTCTGGACTGTAGACCTCTATCAAGGGGAGGAGATAACGGGTTAGAAAATGTGCTACAGTTAGCGTCTATTTCAAGTAAAATTCAACAGCTTTTTGACAACTAAAAACAAAATTAGATGCATTGCAGAAAGCGGAATTTGTGGCTCTTCCTGGAGACCATTGGACTTCTGTTAGTAATTACATGGGAGTCACTGCTCGTATTGATTTAAAAGACGGGACATGGAATCTACAGTCTTTTCCCTGACTGTGGAGAAGACAAACACCAGAAACTACGCCGAAAACTGCGCTGAGCAGTTTCTCTTTGTGGCAGGTGAATGGGGAATTCAACAAAAGGTCACCACAGTCGGAACAGACGGTGCATGAACCATGGCGGCTGCAGCAAGACAACTGCCACTCCAACACATGCCTTATGATGCTCACATGTTGCAAAGAACCATCACTGTTAGCCTTGCTGATAGTGGGTTTAGTGGTGCGTTAGCCTGTCTACTCGTGGAGGTGAGACATTTGTCTCATGTTCAGTGGTTTTACCTGCTTTCTGCCACCTGCGTCACACCATGGAGGTCTCCCACTCCAATTACATTGGGAAATTTAACACTTCCTTCACAAAGGACCTATCCCAACGTGTAGCTACACTCAACCATCGGTGGCTCGGGATAGCTACAGTGCTTGACCCACGCTTTAAGGATTAAAGTGTCTTGCAAGGGGGGGAGGGCGAGAGGAGATTTGGAGCAGCCTTGAGGCCCTGCTGCAGGAACAGCGTAAAGATGCCACCACAAAGGAGCCAGCAAAGAAAAAGAGCCTCCTCCTCTTTTCTTTGTCTTCAGACTGTGATTCAGATGAGGAAACCCTGAGTTTGTACAGAGCAGAATCTACCATCAGAGAGACAGACTGCCCGCTGCAGTGGTGGTCCAGTTGAGCAGGGACCCACCCACAGCTGTCTGTCCTGGCCCACTTCTGTCCCATATGAGATAAGATAAGATAACCTTTATTAGTCCCACAGGTGGGAAATTTGTTAGAGTGGAAGACTGTTCTCACCTGCAGGTCACACAGTAACAAAAAAGAGAGCTGCCCTGAGCTCTGAAAATGTCAACAGGCTAGTTTGTCTAAGTAACCGGCTAAAAGAGATGGACAGTTATTAAAGATGGAGGTATTGTCCAATGGGTTTGTTATTTTTTGCATTAAAATGTTCGATGATCACACAGCTTTATCCTAATATATAAAATAGCGTTGGCTAAGATTACTCAGTGTTCAAAGGTAGAGCTGGTCGAGTAATCTTTTATGTTTCTGCTTTATTTTTTAAGAAGAAAATCTGCACTTTATGTTGAAATTTTTATGATTATTATTTAAAGACATGCTATTTTTAAAAATGTACTTAAAGTACTTAAAATAAAACTTTATTTTGAAGTTTGTCCAATTTTGGCCAGAGATATTTTTTTTCTCTGTTTTGCATTGAAATGAAGTTTTAATGCTGTTTTTGGAACTAAATTAAAAGAGCTCGAGTTTACAACATTCATGTCTGTGTCTATTATTTCATTCATGTTTGCGCTTTGGGGCAAATTTTTATGTTCGATTAAATGCAATAAAATAGAGATAAGGTAATTACAAAGCCTGTAATTAATTAGATTATTTTTTTTTATCGAGTCCCACCCCTAGCAAAAAACAAATAAAGGTAAATAAAAGTACATGTATTTTGTATGTACTTATTCAGCTCAGCGTGAGAGTCCTTGAGAGCACATATCTACATTGTGGTAGTTTCTTCTATCTCTCCTCTCACTTTTACTTTGGGTCTAATTCATATTAAAGTCATGAGCACCTTACAGTGCAAAATAAGAGCGAATAAGAGTTACCGTTGGAGCTTTTCAGCAGTCATTACTTTAAATACAGTTCAAGTTTAAGTGATAAACAACTGAAAACATAGAAGGAAAATCTGCTGCTGAGATGACTTTTGCATGCACTGCTCCACACTCCAGCCTTCCTGTTGTTCCCCACACGTCATCTCCTTCAACACAACCCGCTTTTAGAATAGTTTAAATTCTTTTATTCTGTTACTACCATTAATAATAGTTAGCATAAAGTGGCTTAAATATTCAGATTAAAGTTTTTTGTAATGCCTTGTACAGTGATGGGAGAAGGACGTGAATGTTTTATCTATATTAGAAGTACAGAGTCGGTTTACAGAAATGTCAACTGCTGCATCCAAACTACAGTTTAGCATTTGATTGGTTTGGAGAATGAAGATAAAAGAATAAGTTCTGACAGGTTTATTGATGCTTTGATGGGCAGGACTGCACTCTGTGTCCAGTGAATGGGTTTTCTGTGTTTCCCTATCTCTCCCTGTGTCTTTCTGTCTGAGTATTTCTAAAAAGTCCAAACCCGTGTGGAAAATAAAGTTTGTGCTCTGAGGTGTGGGCGTTGTCTGCGGTGCAAGAGGAATGCGTGGCGAGGTCGTTTTCTTTAGTCCAGTGTCTCCAGTTCTGTTGGAGAATAAACCTGCAGCCAGTTCACAGGTTGTAATATAGTCATTTGTTACTGTGTTACCACTGTTGCCGTTGACAACAGCACCCAGAGGCACAGATGATGGGCTCTTACTGATTAACCATGAGCCCCTGTTCCTCTACACAGTTAGCAGTCTCACTGGGAACAGTTAGCCTTGATTTCTGGTTCCAAACTGTTTAAAAAACATTATTTTTTCCATTTCATTTACTGCTGGGGGTCACCAGCTTCTCTCCTCTAATTGTTGTTTGTAGGAAGAGCCTTTAAATTTCACTTAAAAAAAATATGAAGGACCATTTAGCCCTCGTAACCTGTCGGTAAGAAGATGTGGTCGCTCATGTTGAAGTAAATGATCATGAAGTTGGTGATGCCTGGAGCTGTCATTTTGTGGCAACACAGAAAATCAGAATACATTTTTCTGACAGGGTTCTTAATTGTCAGGATCTCAATGAGGTTTTTTTTGTTTCTTTAATTGCAGCAAGTCTTTTGATTTTGGTATTTATGCTCATTTAATTATTTTGTTCTTTGTGGTGTTATATGTGGGACTGAGGATTGTCATTTGGAATTTTATGACTTGTTTTTGGAGTTAGAGTTTTGGATGTGGACAAACAGTTTTCCACAAACCACAGCTGAGGAAAGGCAGCAGCTGTCCTGGCTCACTTCACCCTCTCTGCGTTGCCTGCTTCAGCCTCCATCATTCACATCCATCTGTCTGACTACTTTGCTCTTATTGCTTTTGTTGTTGTCATATTTCCTGGCTTTTCACTTCTGCATCTATGCAGCTGGAATACATCAGCCTTGGACTAACTCTGATTAATAGCTTTGTATTTACACACAAATGCATGAGTATATACACACTGAGCTCTTGTTGAACACTCCTGCCTGTTTCCCCACTGACAGAGAGGAAGTAGATATGATGCAACGTTATCCTGTTCAGACAGAATTTGTTGTTGCATAATTTCACGATGCAGCACACTGAATGATCTCTGTCTTTAATGCTGGTTCAAATCTGTTTGTGGTACCAACTAAACATCCATATCACGAGGAAGGACAGGAGGATTAATTGTTTTTTAATCTCAATGGCTTTAAACAATCATAAAAATGTAACTGAGATAACAGGGATACAATATGTCCACACAATAGTCTAGAATCTCAATCATCAAGTTAATGTTTATGTTTTGAGAGCTTGAAAGGGAAGAGAAGTGGACTTCTGTAGGTTTGTGAAGATGTATTGCCTGTTGTCTGAGAAGCTTCTTCAGTCCTTAACCAACCCGTGGTGGTAGTTACTTAGGGGATAATTACCTGGGATAGCTGTAGCTTGGGTGGTAGAGCAGGTGGTCTGCAAATCAGAAGGTTGAATTCTGGCTCCTCCTGTCAATTGGGTCAATACGATCAAAATCTCATATCCTGATACAAGTTGGTTCTTATCCCGATAATGTTGTCTATTGCAGTATAGTGCATTTTCTGTAAATTCAGTGAATAGTTTATATAATTACCACATCGAAAGTGCCATTTATTTTCTAATTTTAAATAAAATAATCAAAAATGAAATAAATAGTGGCCTTACATTGCTAGATGACACACGAGCCTGAGGCCTCCGGATATCACTCCTGCTCCTGTACGGTCTGCAACCATCAACTGCAGAGCGTCCAGTCTCGGATCAGGTGCACTTTCTGTCTCTTGCAGGGATGCGTTGTTCGGCTCTTCAATATATCTGTTGTTGCAGTGTTGTATGCTACGTTGCGGACACCTTGCTCCAACGCTCGTGATATAAACGAAGCAACTCAACTTGTGTGAAGTATTTTTGTCTGAGCGCTGTGTGGAGTTGTATTTTGACCAACATGTGAAACCAGATATTTAAAGAACTAAGTTGTACTGGCCACCACTGTCTTCATGTCTCTTTATTATATGGCGTACCACAGAGAAAAGCCTGTTCTGACGTTTGGCGTTTATTTTGAGCACCCGATGGCTCTTTCTGCTTCTCATTCATGAAGTCTGTCTGTGATGTCCCATGGTCCTTGCTTAGGTGGGTGAAGAGGTTTGCTGTGTCAGTGTCTGTGGTGGGGAGCTGTTTACTGCATTATATGAAAAGTACAGTTTTCCGCTCTGTGTCAGACTTTTCATAACCAAACAATGTCCACCCTACAGAGGGAGCCCCTCGTTTAGAAATGAGCGCCTCCATTTGTTTTGGCTGGCCCTTCTGTCGTGCCGTGGCAGCTACGCATCTACCTTCGTCTAAAAGCAATGATAACATACTGCAGTGAACAGTGTGGTACTGAGGTCACATGACACAAAATGCAAACGGGGGTAGAAATGTGATGCTCGTTCACAGTGGATCTAGATTTTCTCCGTATCTTTTGGTCTAAAATGTAAACACTGGCATCCTTCAAAGTCACTCCAAAAACATTACAGTTGTTCAGGTATTTTATCAGACCACCTCTTTGTTATGAAATAGAGATCTAAGCATGTAAAAGCAGAATAAAAATATTTAAATTTAAATCCAGTTTTCACTATTGTAGCGCCTGTACGGGTATCTTTTAGCATGATAATCAAAATGAGAGGAAATCTAAAGTGAGCTTGTTGACCATTAAACTAGACTTAAAAAAACCCCACATTCATATAAAATCAGTTATTTGAATCGTCTTGTATATTCTGCCTACATGTATGTGCCACATGTCAACAGTAAACAGGCTCTTCTAGTGGCAAGGGAAGCTTAACAACTAAAAATGAAGGGAAGAATATCAAAAAAACTTGCTGACCTGTTAATTTCTGTTTAACTGTTGACTGCAGCGCACTTGTGCTGCTGCTGTGGTCAGCCTGAACAGCCACAAATGTGCCATGGATGCTATGGCAGTTTCCTCACTAAACAAATCATTAACAGCTAGAAACCTCCTGTTCAACCCTTCGCTCTGCACGGTGCTCTGTGCTGTGCTTTGCATCGGCAGCATTTCACTTGCAAGTGCTTGTGGTAATTTTGCAGCATTTCCTTAGTTCCTTGAGCAGTTAAGGCACCCTGATCACGTTTTGGATATGTCGGGTCTTTTTTTTTTGTCAGAGATGTCATGCAGCAGATTGCATCGATGATATCATTATTGATATTGAATAATAAGAATTATTAATATAATATATTTTTATGTATTTTTATTGTTTTGCTGAGTGGGTGTAAGCTTCAGTGAAGTCATGAGGCTGCTCTGCTGGGGACAGCTCCATTTACTTAACCTGTGTGATGCACGTACCATGGACAACTCTTTTCCCCTCTAAATGATAGAGGGACCATCATCCTCAAGCTAAGCTGGGAGCTTGTTTTCAGCCCCACTTGATGACAGATGTGATGGATTGTGGTCTGGTGTACGTTACATTAACGTGTGGCTTAGAGCTTCGTGGTACGTGACAAAAGATTAATGTCGACCCAAATGCAGTGCAGCAGGAGCACGAGTTTGGAGGGAGCTGTGAGCTGGAGGAGGAAGAGAGAAGAGAAGAAAGGAGAAGAAGCTTGTGAAAAACTGGTTTTACTTCCTTTTGAAGGTTATGTGTCTATTGTTTGTTGAATTACGTGAGCATTTGTTATCCTCGGTGACTTTTAAACTTTTTCAAATCTCTTTCTAAAAGCTTTTCTGAGTGTTTTAACCTTCTTTGTGGTGTAAAATATTTAAATTTTCGTCTTTTTAACAACTAAACTCTAATACCATACACACCACTGGATTTTAAAGGTTTCGAGAGGCAACAGCAGTCCTCTCATTATCTTTTTGGTTCTGAATAAGGGGACAACTGAAAGTAGTGAAGTGGCATCCACATCTGATTTTCAGTTCAACTCCCAAACAATGCTTTGAATTTTTAATTAAAGTTGCTCTTTCTTTCTATAACAGATACTATTAGAATACCAAAATTACTCTGATTGTCAGTTTCATACATAATTTTGTCAAGTGAGTAAATGTTCATGTCCTGCAACCTGCTATCCCCTTCAGCTTATTAAAAAGTTATATCACTATAGCCCTTTTTGTTGTTCATACATTCATTCATAAACTTGCTAAATCTACACATCTGTGTTACATGCATAATTACATTGGTAGTGACCACTGCAGAATGCTTTATTCATCAGCATTTTGTATTCAAAGAGGAACAGTTGGCAAAGTCAACGACATGCCAAAAACTGCATATACTGAAGTGGCTACTGGAGTCTGGCTCCAAAAAGTCAATCCCCATAGACACCCATGTTAAAATGTTAAAACCTTAAAGCAGTAAAAACATGTTTACAGCTTGAAACAAGCAAACAAACAAAAAAGCTTTGAGCTTCATGGGTACCTTTCCCCGTTGTAACAGCTGCACAGACAGCCCATTTATTTATTTTTTTCACTTCTTCATGTGGACTTTGTTAAGGTTTAAAGGTAGAGGCGTGGCTGATTTGATTGACAGCTCTCTTCTCGGTCTCACCTTCAGTTTTTCCAGTCTGTGCCTTTGGATCATTTTTAATAGAATTAACTGTCCAAGAAATTTTAGTACGTTATTAATCATTTTCTTGATGCTAGTGAGCACTGTTATGCATTTCTGAATCTGTACAGTTTGTGGATGGAGCATCAAGCTAGCTATTTAACCTTCACTGTAAATAAAACACCCTCTTGTCCCGTAACTGATTTCCCTTTGCAAACAGTAACCATGACAGTGCTTTGAGTGGGTGGTGTAGACTTTAAAGTTGACAGGTGGGTGTGTTTGCTCGCTCTATTCCTTTGTTGCAGCAGGTAGAACTAACCGGCTCCATTAATGACTGAACACTCATCATAATTGGAAATGTATCTAGCTCTTATCCATGTTTACGTCCCAGTGAGAAATGTACAGTATGTGTTTAGAGCAGCAGCAGTCTTGTAAAGCTGACTCTGTCACTGTGTGTGTGTGATGGATCACAGCTGACGCAGCTCTCTCTCTCTCTCTCACACACACACACACTCACACACACACACACACATACACACACACACCTCTTTCCTTTTTGCTGTCTTCTATGTTAGTACATTTCATTTCAGTCCCTACAAGAAGCTTGGATCAGCAGATTACTTTTAATCACACGCTCCCTCAGCAGATTACATTGTGTCTGCCACCTGCTGGTTGCAGTTGGAGTTGCAGCAAGCAGAATGAGGGTGACATGCATGTCTTGGGGGGGAAGAAAAACCTATGAGATTTAGATACATGAAACTTCATAGCATGCTTCTTAACTGCAAAACAAATAAGTGAAAAAACAACAGACACATTTAGTGGCGATAGGGAGAGAGAATATGCAAGACAAAGGAATAATGACTTGGTTGCAGTCAGGCTTTGAATCCATGTCACAGACTGTATTTAAAGGATGGCCAGGCATGTCACCCACTGGTATTGGACTTGAAGCATCAGATACACATACTGACAACGCATGCTATAATTTCACCCAGAAGTCTGCAAGTTGACATGTTTTATGAATGAAAATAAGGCAGGCTGACTCTTGCTTGCCAGAAATGTGTAGCGGTTCATTTATTTATGTGTTATATCTTCAAGTGTCCCAGTTATTGTTACCTGTGGGTAACAATATTCAAACAGGTATTCAAACAGGTGGAATAGCTATTAAAGTTTAAAACAAAACACAAAATCCAGATTGTACACTGGATATTGTTTGTTTGTTTTTGTCTGGTGATCTTTTTAGATTGTGGTTTGTAGCAGAGCCTGTATTTGCATGGTGGGTATTTGGAAAAAATGCACAGTTTAGAACTATGTGTGAAATGTTTTTTCAGAAAAGTATTCAGTGTCTCATCCTGAATGAATTCTGGCCTTCATAGAAACAGCTGAAGTGTGAAAGCAATTTGTGACAGAGTATAACGTGTGATGTGTGGTGGCCACAGAAGCTTTACATGTTAATACTGCACGGAGGTACTGAATATCCATCAATAGTCTACCGTAATTCAAGCTTTAAATATTGGTTACAGGTTGCACATGATTACACTGTGTGTTTGTGGTTGTTTATCGCTGCGTTTAGTGGGTTTGAGGGGAGCGGCCGGTTCATTTTTTACTGGAGGAGACTAACGGAAGCGTTCGCTAAAACTCTTTCATACATGTGGCCGTCTGGGGAGCTCCGTGTGTGCATGTGCATGTTGTGAGCCGTCCAGATGTTTCTGGAAAAGCCTTGTCAAGCATTGGGCTGTGTGCAACGGAGAGGAGGATATGAGCCCAGGCAGGCCCGGTTTCCATGGCAACAAAAGAGATTTCCAAAATCTTCTGAACCTTCTGCGTGTGTGTTGGCTGTACTTGGGGATATCAAGAAAGTCCACAGGAACCTTCTTTTATTACACTGACAAACTGAATTAGGCTGTCCACTTGCTCTGCAGCTGCAGGGTTTTGATGGAGAGACTGTCATGAATGGAAGTGTTAATGACACAGCAAGCATGTCTCATACTGTCTGTCAGTTGAACAGCATGGGAAACGGGTGTGTGTGAAGTTGTTTTGGGACACTACAGTGTGTGTGTGTGTGTCTGATGTGGCAGTGTGAGAAGGAGATTTGGTGTTAGTGGGTGCTCTGTTTTAATTTTGCTGCTTTCATGGGGATTTTTTTCTGCACTATTGTAGGTTTATGTTACGCAACACATGCATTTAAAAAAACAACCCTCAACTTTAGCTTCTAAAACAATGTCAGTGGCTAGAAAATGTAGACGAGCATCAAATCAAGTAATGTGTGTTCCTTTGTCTTGTGTGTAAAATAAATATAAATGTGCTTAGGCTGAAACTGCTATTTAATATTGTCTCACAATAGCATCTTCTTCTTCAGTGGTGTCCATGTAGAACTGTACCTAGAGAATACATGCTAGCCTGGTAAAAACTGTAGCGTTTAAAGACTATTAGGTAAAGTGAAAATGCATCACAGTCAGTTAATCTGAAGAAGATAAACTGAGGTATGACCTGCAACCGAGATTTGAAAGAATTCTTTCATCTATAGACTCTACCCTGCTATCGCTTATTGCTTGTTTAATCTGCAGTGTCTCTTAATGCAGCTGGGTAGTGAGCAGTAGCTTTTCTGTAAAGCTGTTTTCTAAGTGACTTTCTTACTTCTGTATAGCGATTAGCCATAACATTAAAACTGCCCATAGGTAGTCTGATTATGTTGTTATAGTGGCACCTGTCAGTGGAGGGATGTAGATACCACATACCACCTGATACCACGGGACACCAGAGGTGTGGTTAAGCCCACGCCGTGACTGCTCAGAGCAGTTTTGGCATGAACGAGGGAGATTAGCAAATGTATCTGTTGGGGTTTTTTTGCCTCTTGTGCATATTTGGAACCAGCTGAAACTGGATTTTCGACCTTGGTGGCCATATCAAAGAAAAACGGACAAAAAAAAGATGCATCATGTGTCTTTTGTTAACCTTTGTGACTCTACTGTTATGGCAGAGATGAGGTCTGATTCTGCTGAGTTTGTGTTTTTACCACAGGTTATTTGAGAGCAGTATGACCCAACACATCTGAACAAATTCTAATGTTTCTTGTTTCCTCCTCATCTCTTTCTAGAAGGAGTTTGCAGCTCCTCCTCCTCTGCTCTTCAGGAAGCTGAGTAATCCTGACCTATCGCCCGCGGCAACTGCTGCTACCAAATCCAAACTGCACCGACAGCTGAGCCAGGATGAGAGCCGGGCCCGACGTAGCAGCATGGCCATGACTGGTAACGAACCCGAACACAGACAAAATCCCTTGACCAACAATTTTTAGTGTCACACAGATGATGTCTATGTAGGATTAGTTTTTAGCTTAGTAAAATATAGAAATGTGTAAAAATTAAACAAGGAGTGCATTTATTTATCAAAACATGAAGTTTATAATGTTTAAAATAAATATAAATTTATGCTTACGTTGTTACCTTCTATTTTTTATTTGCAAATTCTACTTTTTATATATTGAGCTTTGTTCATAACTAGCAACTCTTAGTTTAATTACATGTGGCCCTTCCCACACTTGGTGCGGGGCTGTTCTGCAGTGTTATCTGTAAAGACTTCACCTCACATTTACAGCCATATTTCACCAAAGAGAGGTCATGTGGTGACAATAGTCCCGCACCAAGGAGATCATGTTTTTGGTAGTGTTTACCTGCGCACATTACACTATTCTGTCCTTCAACATGATAGGTCGAAAAGTTTTTAATAAGTTCTGATAAAACTTTGGGGGCGTAGAAAGGTCTCATGCTATCGTTCCACCGAAATTTTGCTTATGACCACCAAGGTCCTCACGGACAGCCTGAAAATGTATCAACATATAGAAAGTACCATCCAAGGAGTTAAAAAAGCATGTCAGATTTGACCTTTGACCTGGCCTTCCAGGTTATTAGATTGATCTAAAGGTCAAAGTGATGAGGTTTGAGATGAGTTTTCTTCTTTGCCCCTCCCTCCTCAGGTAAACAGCTGCTGCCTCTGTCCAGCAGTCTGCATGCTGGAGTTAGTCAGCTGGCTTGTCAAGGCAGCTCCGGGACTTTCGGAGGACCCGGGGCTATTGGGGGAGCATCTGCAGGAGAGGTCAACAACATGGTCCGTATGAGGAACCAGGCTCTGGGGCAGTCTGCCCCGTCTCTCACCGGACTGGTCAGTGTTAAAGACAAAAATGTGCAATTGTTTAAAAGGAATCTACAAAACAAATCATACTTACAGTCGTTTACACTCAGATTTAGTCTTGAAGAAGTAATCAGGAGTTGTTATTTTTTCCAAATGTGCTCCGTACCATCCTACGTATCAGCCAAGCCCAGATTTTTTCAGATTGCTTTCAGATTACATCACATGCTAAATTATAAGAAAAATGGCTCCTGCAATGAGCTTACAATCTGCAACCTTATGACTGAGGTGTGAAAACAAGAGTTTTAACTGTATTTGTGGTCTTAGGAAACGGAATGTAGTCTAAATGTAGTGAGTAAAGCCTGCAGACTCACTGTGAGCCAGTCCATCTCAATATAGATTTTGTCTGTTAGACTGAAACTGTGCCAGCTGACTGCAGGAAGGTAGACTGAGGATGACTCAGGCTTTTGTGTGTGTGTGCGCGTTTGCGTGCCACCAGCCACACACACACACACACACACACACACAGACACAGACACTTCCCATTCACAGAAAGGGCTGCACACTGCTGAGAATGAAATGAGAGAGATTTTTCATGTGATGTGTATATTTGTATCTACATTTATGTGTTTGTTTGGTCAACATGAAGCACTGTGCCATGCTGACATCATAGCACCGTAGTGTGAATGAATTCGGTGTAAATGCAGCTCCCTGACATTTCTGAGATTGATTTTTATGGTCCTTTGGTCTATTCTGACCCCTGTTGGTTGTAGAAGGGATTGAAAGCCTCAAAGGGTTTTTCTGTCCTTGGCTCTATTATCTATCCAAAACACCCTCAGATATGTTGAAATCATAATTTTTGGACCTCTCTCAAAATCGTCATTGTCTTCAGAATGAAGCCTGACTTTGATATCATGAAATTGATATCGTCTCTCTGTTTTTGTCATGCTTTTGAAGTGTGTATTGACTAAATGATTAATTTACACAGTACCTTCCATTATTAATGTAAATGTAAACGTATTAGTCAAATTAATATCAACACAGCCCGGCCTTCTTGTCTGTGCACATTATAAGTACACATACAGTTTGAATCTATCTGATGCAAAGTGAAGCATGTCCATGATGAGACGCTTAACAGACTGCAGCTGAAGGCTACCAACAGAGGGCAGTGTTTAATAAGTAGAACTTCAGCATGCCCTTAATGTCATACTGAATCTGCTTTCTTGTGCCGGGTGTGTGGACAGTGCATTTACAACAGAACTTCCATATAATGAGACTTTATTTTGAACATTTTAAATTTCCTCTGGGAACTTTAGCACCATTGTCCACCCCACACTGGCACAGAAGACACTTACCACAGATTTAAATTCATGCTTTTCATTGTCTCTGTGGTTGTGCTGGTCAAAGACCACCATCTGTAGTGAATGTGGAGGACTCTGAGAGGAACTGGTCATTGCAGCTAGAAGCAAATTGTACCATTGATTCAAAATGGAAAACACAATGTGCAGAGTTATTCTAGCTGAGCAAATAATGTTATTTCTCAAGGATACGTTTATTTAAGTGTTCTTGGCAGACGTTCTGCCTTCTGTTGCAATTACTTTCATTCCATCTCTTATTAAACCAAGTTTCATACACATTATATTTTAGTGACTGTGACTCATCAGACTGACAGCTGTCGGTTTTTATAGTTGCATTTCATAGTTTGAACTATCTCGCATTAGGACTAGGATTAGGAATAGGAAGACCATCTGAGGCCTGCCATGTTTTATTTTTGATTTACACTTCTTCTTTATACCCTTTTGTTTTTGGACTTATTAGTTCAGACTTTTACAGACACCTATGTAATCAAGTGTAACACCCTAGCTTTAATTTGTAGGTTAAAAAGATCTGGGCTGTCACGTGGGTTCTTTCTGAGTGCTCCAGTTTCCTCCAGCAGTCCAAAGACACATATGAAAGGTTACCTGGTGATAAATTTGTAGTAGGTGTGGTTGTGAGGATATGTGGTTGTGGGTATGCATTGTTTTCCCCAGAAATTATAAGCAAATTTACACATGACTGCTTAACACTTCAACAATGAAGTAACCTAACCCTGTAGTTCTTCTGTAGCCTGCACAATATGGTCAGGCAAACCAGCTGTGGTGTTTGTGGGGAACCAGTTTTAGTTTCCACCTTTAGTGGGAAACGTTTTCTTGCATATTTTACAAAGCACTGGGTTATGACACTTTCATGTATGTATGTAAAGTTGGCTTACTGGTTACCACATGTATGACCCAAATAAACAATATTTATGTGGGTCTGCAAGACATACATGAATTCAAATAATTAAGATGGGAAATAAACAGATCAGTGTTTCAACATGCAGCACATAGGCCGCTGACTGCTGTCTGCAGACATCAGGCAATACTGTTGTGCTAGAGGTGCTAGGGAACAGGCTGAGGCAGCTGCATCTTAAATATACATGAAAACATGTTGAGTATTGCTCGTACCATATCTCCTCTGTGGTGACTAAGGGGGACAGTGATGTAGCAGTCTGGGGACATGGCATTCTAAACTTTGACCTTAAAGATGACTAAGAAAAAGCCTCAAAAAATTATATCATGTTGTTTCAAATAAATTTGCAGTAATGATATTTTTGACAATAAAAGCCCAGGATCAACCGAAGAATGTTTTAATGATAGTTGCAGCTTGAAGTCAGCAGCATTTATGGGTAAATGAAGGGCATCCATTCTTCTTTTCTAGTGTGAATTCTTTGAAACAAGGTTACCAGAAGCAGCAGGATTGCAGTGGATTGCACAACATAATATCTCTACTGACCTGACCATGTGCTGTACAGAATACACAGTCTAGGCAGTAATCTAAATACTTGCCATATAAAACACATGAGACCGGGGCCAAGGTTGAGGTAGTTTACAGGACCTCTTTTGTAAAACTTAAACAACTGGAACTGAGCTAGGTTTTTGTGTTGGCGACAGTATCAGGTGCTTGTTGGAATGTAAACGCTCATCATCGGTACCCTTTCTGCTCCGGTGGCTGCAAGAATTTCTGTCCTAGAGCATATCGGCCAGGTGTAATAAATAAACACTTTTTTAGTTTGCCTCCCAGAAACACTTTTTCTCAAAACTTTCTCTAAAGTAGCACTTATACACTTTGTGATTTTATTATACAAACAATAATATTTTTAGTTGCTGTGGAGTCTGACTGCTGTCAATAGCGCCATCTGGTGTCGAGGTAACAATGGGACAAATTAACACTGTTTCCCAATAACATTTGCTTAGCATAACTTTCTTAAAACTGCACAACCCCAAAACAAGTCCCAAATTGTACAATACCTTCGTTGATTAAACAAGCCTCTGATTTTCATTTTTAAAATCATTTTTTACTGCCAATACATGCCTATATGTAAGAAGACTGTATCAAGAGCTCTGTTAGTCTTACTGAGAACTCAGGGCACGTTAGACTACAAGCCACATTTAATCATGCATTCTTATAGATCTTTATTCTTTGCATTTTGACTGCCTCACATTCCCAGTCATTTCAAAATCAACAAACATATGTCTTTAAAATATGGGACGAAGCCCTCCAAAGCACAGAAAGAGCACAAGCAAAGAAGGATCTGGCTAATCCAAAATACCTGCTTTTTTTCCTTCGGAGAATTTACAGTAATATACAAAAGTCTTGAGTGTTTATATTTTGCTTTAAGAAGACAGAGATTGCAGTCATTTTTTAAAAGTTGTCTTCAGCAACAGTTCATTCAGTTTTTCTTTAAACACTGGCTACTTTTGCAATCTCTTGGCAAGTTGTTGCTTGAGCTTATAAAAAAAAATCCCAGTTGAAGCTGCAAAAACACCAAAGATAAAACAGTTTGACAGACACAGAATAGTATTTTGAAAACTTGGAAATTCTTAGCATGAAATTAACGACAGCAGGTGAACACTATCTGAAAGTCGTGTCCTTAAGAAGTAGGTAAAGAATCTTGCAAAGACCTGTTTAAAAAACCTGAGAGGTGCGTCTGACGCTTGAGTTGACCCATCTATTACGTCTACCAGAGCCTCCTCAGAAATGGACTCAGTGATAAAGTGGGTTTCATTCTCTTCATTGTTAAGGAAGGGAAAAAGGGAAAAATCAGTGGAAGCTTTGTCATGGTTTGGGAATGCATTTTGTCACTCATGTTGGGGTTCTTGTCAAATCAGAATAAAATGCTGTCAGATTTCGAACTACCATGCACCGTCGCCTGGAAAGCTTCTGATTTGCAAAAGCTTAATTTATCAGCATTACAGAATCCGCCCCTCAATATTATTAAACCAGGCTGGGAGAATGGAACAACAGGCAGGCAACGTCCAAAGCAGAGCTTTGGGATGTCCTTCAAAAAGCAGAATAACTATTGTGACGCTTAGGCCACGTTCACACTGCAGGTTTTAATGCTCGGTTCCGATCTTTTGATCAAATCCGATTTTTTCTTATTTGTCTGGTTGTTCAAACTACAAATAAAATGTGACAGCAAACGCGCTCTAGTGTGAATGGTTCACGGCCCCTAAAAGCGGCCCGTGTGCGCAAAAGAAGACGTCACACAACGCGCTCTGTTTACAGACGTCTTCTGTCTTCTCCAGGCGCTGATAATCGGCGTCTGTCTTGTGTCAGTGACGTAAAAGACGGATTTAATGCGACACGACCGTTCAAACAGCAGTCGCTTTCTAAAACAAAGGATATGTATCGGATTCAGTACCGCATATGACAGTGACCCAGATCGGATTTGAAAATATCGGATTTGTGCTGTTCACACTGTCATACCGTGATCGGATCTGGCTCACATAGGGTTAAAAACATCGGATTTGATGCGCTTTCGCCTGCAGTGTGAACGTAGCCGAAGCCTGCTTAGCTCAACTCCACACCACTGCAATAACTGTGGGTGATATGGCTATATGATTGCATTTCAAGGAGATTTTCAACTTACGGTATGCAAATTAAAATAAAAAGGAGAACTGAAGAGAACTGACGGAGAGCCTAGAGTTTCTTAAGATTTGGTGTCTTTTGGGTTTGTGAAGTTAATTCTTGTAGTTAATTAAAAAGCTGAAGTATAGTATTTGTAACCAAAGTGTTTGGCTGTCAAATGTGAAGGGCAGAGGGGGCCAGCCGCTGGCCTGACTTCCCATCTCACACCTCAGCAAATAAGAGATTGAGCATCTCCAGTGGAGCATGCTGTGATGAGATGAAAAATATTATGTAGAAGGAAGGAAAGGGGAGCGGAGGGTGGGGGTGGGGGCGGGCAGCAGTGTGACAGGCTGACTAAATAAATCGAGCAATAGTGCAATAACAAAACTTGCACAGGGGGTACAGGAGGTGAGCGAAGGTGCTTGGAGATGGATGAATATGAGATAGAGGTGAAATAAGGAGCTTTGTGTGGTCTTATGTACCTGCTGTCAGCTCTGTCAGAGGACAAACATTCATTGATAAATGAATTGCATATCATAAAGGAGTGCATTTTCTTAAGTTTTAAAAAAAATATACTTTTTGCCCATACATCATAAGGCTAGGACGACAACAACAACAACGAAATGATGAAAGACCCTCTTTCAGCATTCTTTAATGATTAACACCTAATCTGATAAGTCTAGTTGGGATCTTGTCACTAATACACTGGAGGGGTGCTGTGTCTTGCTGAATTTTGTTACATTACATTGCTTACATTGCATAGTTCCATTAATACTGAGCAAAAAAATCTGTATCTTTCCCAGAAATTACCTGCAGAATGCAGCTAATTCCTTTAATTCGTTTGCTTTCTTTTTGCTGCCTCAAAGTCAGAAAATGCTCCAAATTGACATTTAAATTACTTTTAGACTACTCACGCCTAGTCATAGCCCAGATTTTCAGCTTTAATTTCATGCCCCTCTTAAATGTTTCCCTTTTTTGTGTATTGATATTGTTATTAAGAGTCATTTATAGATTCATATTTCTCTTTTTTTTAAGTTAGCATTTTAACCTTGGTATCCATGTCCTCGGTTACGCTTTTTAACTGGTGTTCTAAATAAATTCCAACTTACAATTTTGCATAAAACCTGCTAAAAAGTGCTGTTTCGTGTCTTCTTTAAAGCTTAATGCTAAGACCATGAGTAGGTTGTGTGAGCATGTATGTTAAACTACCAACCATGTTTGATCAGGCCACATAGAAAGTGCCACAGTTGAATTATTGATAGCCTAATGGCTTTTATGGAAACCCGCTTTACTTAGTTTTATTAACCCGTCCTCCACCTTTTTTATGCTTTGTAAGCACACACGCACTAATGCACGTGCGCACACACACACACACAACACACACACACCAATGCATAGTTATTAATTAGGAGAGTGAGATATTACCTCTGTAATGCAGCGGAGCAGGGACATTCTGCATTATATGGTTTTACATGTGGTTTTCAGTCTAAGCTGACCCACTTACCTTTCTAGTCGAAAACCTAATGTCTAACATAAATCACACTAACAGGGTTATAGCACTGCTTTCTATCTCTTGTTTCCTCATGCTGCCCCTGCTGTTTGTCTTTTCCTTTTATATCCTTATTTTTTTATTTACTCTTCAGCTTCCGTTCAACCTGGTACCTTCGTGTTAGGTCAGCCTGTCTTATACATTTTAGTTGCAAACTGTAACAACTTATGTAAAACTTTAACTGCAGACCCGATCTCTTTTTCTTTACATTGGGGCTTGGGGGGGGGTTGGGGTTATCGGTTTCAGCAGATATGTGATCTCTATCGAACAGATCATTTTAGAAGAAGATCCTATTACGGATTCTTTCTTCCTCCCCTTCCTTTCTATCTCCTTCCACCTCTTCCTGTGTTTTTTCTCTCCTTGTGCATTATGTTGCTGGATATCCATCACAGTACAATGTATTGATTTGTACTGTAGGCAATAATTATTAGGGAAAAAAACCCCTGTTGCCTGCTCTTCAGGAACTGAGTGAATCTGATGGTGTGTCTGATGATGTGCATGAAAAATAACCATAGGTTTAATCACTGATGCGGAATATGCTGACAGTTGTTGGGCAGATTTAATGAGGCTACATCTACATTTTTAATAGTACGTGAAGGCTTAATTCTACATGAAGATGTTTTTTGACACCATGATGAAATCATTAAACCTCAAATATTCTTAATTCGGTTCTCATTTACTTGCACATAGTATGTATATTTGTTTATTAAATGACTACAAAAATAGCAAAATGCCTTAATTTCTTTCTAATGAGAGAAAATGGATTCATTGACCAGTTAGGCTCACTGTTATTGTGTAGCGTCACCACTTAAAGGGGATTTAGCGTTTCACTTCAGCAGTGCTACGTGGTTTGACTGGTCTGTCTTA
Organism: Hemichromis elongatus; assembly: GCA_015108515.1. Taxonomy (NCBI): domain Eukaryota; kingdom Metazoa; phylum Chordata; class Actinopteri; order Cichliformes; family Cichlidae; genus Hemichromis; species Hemichromis elongatus. The sequence goes on along the minus strand of VUQR01031146.1, from coordinate 973 downwards.
TTGAGATCCAATTACAATATATTTAGAAATAAAATAAGATTCATGTTTAAAACCAAGCTAAGAATGAGCCAATGTGTCCTTTGGTCCTTCTTAATATACGTAGACCGTTCTTACTTCCTTTCTATCACATGTAACCGCACTAGAGAAATCCTCTTCAGAGAGATTTCAGAAACACTTTTCATGTCTCACCATGAGCTATAATGCTTTTTCATGCAGCCGACATCTAAAAGTGACTGAATACCCAAGTAGGCATTTAAATGCCACTTGGAGGGGAATTGCAAGGTTACATCTTCATCTCATATAGCTGTAGAAGAGAGGATGAACTAAGGACACAGGCGTGGATTTCCCCGTCTGAGTTTTAGTAAAAATATACTTTAAAGTGACAAAAGTTTGTTTTACTTCACAACGGCTGTATCACACCAAAGAGCTGAAATTCATAGAAATTCATAGTGAGAATAATATGCAAAGTTAAATCAGCATGACGACCAAGCTCTGTGCACTGCATCGTGACAGTGAAACTAAGGCTACGTTCACACTGCAGGTCTTAATGCTCAATTCCGATTTTTTGATCAAATCCGATTCAGCAAACGCGTCCTAGTGTGAACGCTCACGGCCCTCAAAGCAAAAGAAGACGTTACACACAACGATCTCTGTTTACCGAAGTAAAAATGGCGAACACAGCCCGGTTACAACACGACCCTAAAAGTTTAGCTTGAATAGAATTGTCTCCCCGTGTGCTAATCAAGTCCAAAACTTCAGTTTCTGTCCATTGACTCGCTCCGTCTCCAGTTTCCGCCGCCATGCTTTCTCGTGTGTCTTCTCCGGCGCTGATAATCGGCGTCTGTCTTGTGTCAGTGACGTAAAAGACGGATTTAATGTGACACGACCGTTCAAACAGCAGTCGCTTTCTAAAACATCGGATATGTATCGGATTCAGTACCACATACGAAAGTGACTCAGATCGAATTTGTGC
>VUQR01031143.1:0-20120 GCA_015108515.1 Hemichromis elongatus | reverse complement strand
ATGGATTTGAGGGGGGGGGGGGGGGGGGGGGTTGTATTGTTTTTTTAGTCGCGTTTAAACATTTAAAAAGGGCATTTTTAACAACATGTATAAAACTACATATTATAAGGCTACATAATACATAAATACCATAATACTAAAGACCATATTTCCATTACATGTATATTATCAAGAGGAGCATTTTACGGTCTGGGGCAAGAAGTGTATATACATGGGGTAAAATCGCTCAATATGTTTTTTTGTTTGTTTGTTTTGTTATTAAATCATATATATTGTTAAACGTGTGTTGGTCTAACATCAAACCTAGAACAACATTGTCCTAATTTTAGTTTCTAAACTGTCAAGAATTACCTTTTCACCTCCTGTTGACGTTAGCTACAGAACTGTCATAACAAATAGTAATCTAGGTCAGCTGGGGCCCTGCTTCCACAAGTTGAAGCAAATAGCTCAATGTCATGCAGCTTAACGCAGCTGTAGGGCAAGGAGTGTGTGCGTCTTCCCTTTCGTACCTCTGTTAGCAGTGTTTAGGAACAACCTGGCAGCCGAAGCACACGGACAGGACATCTTTTCTTCTGTCTCAAACTCCTTAAACCAACAAAAAAGTGTAAAGTTAGCATCCCACGGCTAACAGACTGCGCTGAATAAGACAGGCCGGTTTGACGCCCCAATACTCCAACGTCACAGTTAGCATTAGCACAGCAGCTCGTTGACGAGACTAGATAGTCGCCACTACAGTCTAAATATTTACACTGTACACCACACGAAAAGGCGTTGGTATTTTAAGCTATCACGCCCTGCTAGTGCTATAAGGAATACTGTATAAAACACTGTATCTAGTTAATTACGTAAATAGGTAACTATTAGCTTCTTATGCTAGGCCTTAACCAAAAGCATAAGCGTTATATTTTAGAAGAAATGACAAGCAGCCAACGCTTCAGAGCTAATAAGCAGAGTGACTCACAACAAAAACAAGGTAGGTATCATTGCCAGCTTATTTAAAACGACTAACTACCAAACACAAAGCAATGTTTAACTAGCTTTCCAGTTTTACTCACAGTGCGCGTTGAAAGCAGTCGCGTCTTGACAGCCCCCCTCTGAAACACAAATTTGCTAAATCACTAAAGCTTCTGCACGTTTACTCAGTTAGAAAGGTCAGTGTGTCATGCTAATGCCACAATGCCTGTTACATGAACGGAAAAGGGTCAACTCCTTTAGACCGTTATTTCACAGGTGTGACACGAACTACAGTGATGTAACGCCTGCTGTTATGAACTAGGTTAGGTATGTTACCCGGCTAGAGAACTAGCCTTCCCCCAAAGGAAGCGATAGGAAACAAGTGTGCATGGTGTCAGCAGCATGGTGGATTCATTCATGCCTGCGCAGTCAACACCCATCCAGATATTTTGAGATCGGTTCAAACATAGAACGATTCGCGAAGTTAACAAAGATATTGCGAAATTAAATTGCATTTGTTAGTTAAGAGACACATCTAGCACTGTAACCTGTTAACAGTCGTTTCAGTCGCATTTTGTTATTTGATAGGCTCAGTTCTAATTCAGTATGCATTATTATCTAAATGTTTAACACAGCCTTGATACTCCTGAGGGGTAAAAATTTTTAAATTTTAATATAACTAATTTTAATATAACTAAAAAGCAAGAAAGAAATACTTTCAGAAATATGAGTTATATGTTTGATATCACTTGTGTTAATGGCAAAAATGCACTATTTTCTCTTCGTTTGTTTTTGATATTATGCAGTGCTCTTGATCATTTGTATATTTCTTGTTGAGCTATCCAGTATGTCAGCTAAGAACAGGAAACCAAAGCTACACTACTGCATTCAAAAATGCTCACCAAAGTTGGACAATGGAAGATCTGAAAAAACATTAACTAATTTAATGGTTCTCAGCTTCTACTGCAGCATTTTCAACATTTAATTAAGGCAGTTCTGAAAGCAAAAGGAGGTCCAACCTGGTACTAGCAAAGTGCGCCTAAAAAAAGTAGCCAGTGAGTGTATGTGTAAGCTTAAAACCTTTCGCCCAGTTAGTTGTACAAAGTAAGACTGGCAAACGAAACTACTCATATGAATGTATATTTAAAGTCTGATTTCAAATGTCTTAATCCAGCTGCACAGTTAGCTCTAAAAGCTGTGCACTTGAGGTAAATTACCCCAGTGTGTCATCTCTGAGCAAACCTGGACAAAACTTGGCTTGTGAGCTTCTACCGTCCACCACCACCTGTACCATCCCTCATGTATTCAGGCTTTCGAGAGAAGTGAAAAATGATAAACATCTTGTTGACACAGCAGAACCTGCTAACCTTATTTACAATCAGGATGTAATAATGATACTAAACATACAGAAGGTCAAAAACTAAAAATAAAATGTACCCAGGTCAGGTGATTATTTTTAAAGAGCTCTCACACAACTTTTATTTGCCCATATTATTAGACTTTCAGTACAGAAGTCTATTTACAGAAAATTATAAAAAAAAAATATACATTGTTACGAGTACTTTTCGTCTTTGGTGTTTGGTTGTTTTTTACAAACAAATTAAACTGAAAAGAACACCAAAAGAAAAATTGCGCAATTATTTACCTGTATATTGTGACAAAGCTAAATCATACAATGCTGTGTAAATCCAGCTGCATGATGTCATATAGTTTGATTATTTATTTTTAGGTCTTTTTGAATTTAACTCTGCAGGTATTCACACTTTTGTTGTCCCACACGTACAAAATCTTTTTGTTAGGATAGTACGACAGCATAGCTAAGATGCCATTACCTGACCTTATATCAAAACCTGCATCCACAGGACTCTCCTTCTTTAAATCATATGCATATGTCACCCTTCTGTCTTTGTTATCTGTAAAATACAGCACCCCACACACAATGAAAGCGTTTCCTGCTTTAGCTGTTGGGTAGGTGGTGTTCACGATATACTCTATAGAGAATGTGTCGTCGTTGAGCTTTGCAACAAGTGTGCTGTCATCTATGTTTGAGGCAAAGATGACCCACGGTCCACTTTCATCCACAGCAAACTTGAAGTATGTCTTTGAGTTTTGAAAAAGATAAGTCAGGTTGTTATATCTGGCGTTTGGCATGGTCAGAATCTGCGTTCTCTTCGTTTTCAGACCAAATCTGTAAAAATTAAAAATATTGACCATTAAGTAAACGTTGCAGGCATCAAACACCTCAAGACAGGTGCAGATGTTTACCACAAACACTTACTTTACAAGTCGGTTTTTTCCACCGTTGTGGTAGTAAAATGATCCTTTATAAACAACATGGCCACACCCCTGGTAGAACCTCTTGGTGTCTATAGTGTTTTTAGTGTTTTGCAATGATGAAAGGTCCTGGTATTCCCACAAATGTCGACCTGGTGACAAAAAGTTCTCGCGTTAAATCCAATCAAATGACTTGACAGTCCGCGATGAAGTGAGATTTCTTGGATGTTGTGTAAGTCACCTGAAAAATGGTCGGCCAGCCAGTATCGACCTTCATCCAGCTGCGACGCGTCTGACATCCAGGCTCCAAAGGTGCTTTCCATTTCAGTGGGCTTCTCTGAGCATCTTATGCTTTTAATAATACACTCTAAATGAAAAAAAAAACAAAACACGCACACTTTTGCATTTCAGAAAACTATCCAATAGAAGCTTAATTTAGCAAGTTTCTAACCACTTTCTGTTGATTTGTCACCGGTGGTCACACTGATCTTATTATCGGTCCAGAGCTTATTTGAAGAATCTGGAAAAAAAGGACATATTCTTTTTAATGTAAATATTAATGATGTCGGAGTCATAGTGAGTGGTCATTACTTTGTATTTTTGTGTGAGATGACTATAAATTATCAACACTATTTTTTTACTGAGCAACAAAGTGAAGCGTCAGTGTTGAGGTCAAATATGGTTGTTGTTTCTCACCAGTTGTCACGGGTTTATCGTTGACGTTTCCACTGTTATTAAAAGTGTCTCTCTTTTTATCCAGTTCTTCAGAAAGCGAACCTTTAAATAAAAAAACTGTTAAGAATACACTTTATTAGACACACCCTACTAGCACCAGGTTGGGCCCCTTTTTTTCCTTCAAGCCTTTGATGTTTTTTTAACAAGGTGTTGTAAGGAACACTCAGAGATTTTGGTCCATATTGATATGATAGCATCACACAGTTGCTCCAAATATGTCAGCTGCATATCTATAATGTGAACTTGACACACAACATATCACAATTGCGCTCTATTGGATTGAGCTGAAGAATGTGAGCATGTGTTAAGTCATGTCAATAAACCAGTTTGAGATGAGCTGAGCTTTGTGATAAGGCGCTGGAAGCAGGCATCAAAAGATGGGTACAGTCTGGTCATATGTTGATGGACGTGATCAGCAATAATACTCGGGTAGGCTGTGATGTTTGATGGTGCTCAACTCGTACTAAGGGGCCCGAAGATCCATGTTTTCACATGGCGTTTACATAAATTTCTAACTATAGGATTTTGTTTAGCTACATGGAAGGCAACATCTTTATCAGTTGCTTTTAGCTCTAGAAAACAAAGTCGACTACTTGCTATCTTGGTTTTTTTTTTCATATATTTAGGCTTCAGTTTCTATAGTGTCTTAATGTTTTACCAGGTTCTACTGTTTTGTCTGTATGCTTTTTAGAACCAGGAACAGTGAAAGCATCCCCGGTGTTTTCAGCTGGATGTGGTGTTGGCGACTCTGCAGATACAAAGATACAAATGAGTTAGTGCACATTTAAACAGTATAACCATAATCAGATACAGTATGGTAGTTTTTACCTGTTATTGTGATTGTTTTAATGATGGTTCTCCTGCTATTAAATGTATCACTCTTTATGTTAGCATCAAGCGGGGCTGCAGAGTGAAATTGCAACCATGTTCAGCACTTTTATTGTGAAAGAAGTAACTTAACCATTCAAAGCAGGTGATTTCCTACCTATTAATACTGTCTCCCCCTCTGTGGCATTTGCAGTGTCTGTATCATTCCAGGAGCCCTGGCTGTCAAAATGCAAGGACTCTGGAAAAATTAAAGAAAAAAAAAATATTGGGTTTAACATTTTCTCTTCATATAGTCAAACTGAGGTTTGTCTCATTTGAGGTTTACCAAGTTCTGTTGTTGTATCTAAAAGTTTCTTAGTGTCAGAAACATTCAAAGCATCTCTGGAGTTTTCAGGTGGATGTTCTGTGTGTGATTCTACATAAAGAAAGAAAACATTTACTAGAAGAGCTGGCACACCAAGTAGAAACAACCAGTCCTTATAAGCTTGAGCTTCCTGTCACTGAAATGAATGTAAAAAGTTAAGCTATTTAAGGTTTAGCTAAATATTGAACCTTGAGCCAGCATAGCTCCTGATTCTATCAGCAGCTTGGGCATCTTTTTGGATATTTATTCAATTTGCAGCCACTGAAACTAATCAGTAAAGTTATTATAGAATTAACTCAGTCTTGGAGCAGAAAGTATTTCAAGTAAAATATATTTTTAAGGGAAATTTAAAAATATCTGTTTTTACCAGATTTCATGGTTGTTTGAACTGAAGTTCTGCTTCCATTAAAGGAGTCACTGTTTTGGTCTGCGTCACGTGGAACCATAGAGTGAAATGACAAAGTTCAGCACGTTTTTATGAATAATATCCAAATTAAAAGAGGATATTTCATAATCCAAAGCACATAATGTCATACCTGTTAACAGTATTACTGGTCCTTTAGTGTCTGTATCATTCAAGGTGCGCTCGCTGTCATCCTCATCAAATGTTACTGCCTCTATGATATTAGAAAATAAGTATCAGATTGAATTTCGATTTTTAATACATTCAATTTTAGGTTTGTCTCTGCAGTCTAGGTTGATTTACCAGTTTTCACTTTCATGCCCAGATGTTTCTCAGATTCAGAGACATTTAAAGCATCTGTGGTGGTTTTTTGAAATGGATACCCTGTTGGTGATTCTTCAGGAAGAAACACAAGATGTAACTACAATTTCTGCTGCACACATTAGATATGTATACAAACAATATTTTAAAATCAATTCCTCACTCCTGGTTAAATTTATCTCACTGTTCATGAGATAAAAATAAAAAGCCTAAACTAAATACTTTCATATTTAAAAAAAGATGTTTAGGAGATAAGTCTCTTACCACCCCAAAACCACTGAATTTTAAACAGTGTGAATTTACCAGTTTTCACAGTTGCTTTAATGAAGGTTTTGCTGCTATTAGAGGAGTCACTGTTTATATCCACATCAGGTGGTACTGTGAAAGGAAGAAGACAAAGTTTTACTTTGCATACCAAGCACAACGAGAGGAGGACGTGCAGTTAATAATTCAAAGCATAGGATTTTTTACCTGCTAATAGTTGTACTGGTTCCTCTGTAACATTTTCAGTGCTGGTATCATTAAAGGTGTGCGCAAATGGTTTTGTGTCTGGAGAAATTAAAATGTTGTCATTAATCAGTTCTGGTGAATTTTTTGTGTTGGATTTTTGGGTCCAGAAGTTTCTCGGGGTTAGAAATGTTCATACCTCCTCTGGTGTTTGCAGCTGGACGAGCTGTTGGTGAGTCTCAGAAAGAAAGAGAAGTTGGTGCGCACGTTAGAAAAACTCTGTGTTCAAATAGTTAACTACTTTAATTTGGAGCTCAAATTCACACTTCACTTTACTGTTCTTCGTTGTTGTTTTAATGATAGTTCTGCTGCCATTAAATGCAGCACTGTTTAGATCTGCATCACTGGGGTCCGTAGAGTGAAAGCACTCCCAAAGTGGCAAAAAAATGATGTACAGTTTAATACCTGTTAATTTTCCTGCTGCATCTGTGTTGACTTTGGTGTCTGTAAGAATCGTCATGCTGTAGCTGTAATCTTCATGAAACGGTGAATTCTCTGGAATGTTTTATTATTATTTTTTAACTGTCGGGTTTATATAAGTCCTTTTAAATATTCAAATTTAGGTTTTAGGTTTTCTAGATCATTTACCTGATTCTGATTTATTGCCCAGTCTCTCAGAGTCAGAGACATTCAAAGCATCTCTGGTGTTTTTAGCTGGATGTGCTGTCGGCGATTCTGCAGAAAGAAAGTAGAAAATGTCACTGGATGATTGGATACACACTTTACCATAATTGTAGAAGAGGTGCTGGTTTATTACATGTGACATGTGTACATGTACACATGTGACACTGTGTGTAATTTAAAATCACATAATTCACCAGTTTTGGTGGGTCTCCAGTTATTAGGTGCTAGTAAATGTCTAGTTTATAGAAATGTATATGAAGTTGTTCACATTAGTTATAAAACATTCAGCCTTCTCTTAAAATCTTAGCAGCATTTGTCACACAAATGGATTCTTACCAGCTTTCAAATATGTATCTAAAAGTTCTTCAGAGAGAGCATTTCCAGCATCATGAGGCTCACCTGGTGTTGGTAACACTGTGGAATTAAAGAGGAAATAAAATGAGTATAGTGTAAAATAACTATTTGAGTGTACAATGAATGAGTACCAGTATTAACCTGCTAATAAATTCATTGGTGCTTCTGTAATATTTTCTGGGTTGATTTCAGTCAGGTTGTCACTTTGGTAATCTGGGTGAGGTGATACCAACTCTGGAGAAAAGAAACATGATCAGTATAACCATAAATGTTTTATATGAATCCAGATACAGTATTATACTGTATATGTGGCCAAAGTTTTAAATCCTTTTGATCCGAAATGGAAATGAGCATAAAAGATCCCCTTTAAGGTCTAATTGAGAGGGAAATGCAATTATTCAACCATTTTTATTTGTGTTCTGAAGAGATGTGACAATACTTACTGACAGCAAACAGCATACTCTGACATTTTCTTACCACTTTTCACTGCAGTAACAGTAACATTTCTGAAGGAGTCGCTGTTGTTGCCTAAGGATACACTTAGCAGGCCTGGAGGAATAAAGGAGGCATTTACAATTCTGCAGCATTTTCACTTGTGAGACAAAAAACAAATGACTGGGGCTACACTCACTGTAGTTAAAGTTCAGCGCTTCTCACCTGCTGATGATTGGGACCTCTCGTCTGCTGGGACCTCTGTGACATTTTCTTCTTTGGTATCATTGAAGGCATCTTGGCTGTGGTTTAGATATAAAGAACCAAACTCTAGGAAATAAAAGATTTTGAGTTTGATGCTTTTACTTATATAGTCAAATATTAGTCTGGCAAACCAGACTTCCTATCGCTCACAGTAACTACTAACCTAATTTTATATTTGTGCCAGTAACATTTAAAACATTACTGGTGTTAACAGCTGGAGGTGGTGTCGGTGATTCTGTGAAAAAAAACAAAAGAGAAGCATAAATTGCTACCCTTATCTAGAGCAGTTAAAAAGCATGCATAATCCATAGCATCTACGCATACATACAGACATACACACATACTTGGCAACTTGTTTTCTTTGTTGTTTCATTAGCTGGTAATTTTAACCCTGTGAGGTCTAAGTCATCATCAGTGATCACCCTGGCTCTGACCTAACCCAGCTCTGATTCTAAACAAGATAGATGGATGCATGGTTGTCGTTCAGGCTAATGGACACCTCTATGACCAGTGTGTTGGGAACATATCTTTAAGATCAACATGACTAAAACTAAGTGACTAAACAAAGAGGAAACAAATTCAAGAAGTTAAAGAGCTTAAATTAAAATCTAAATAAAAGTCTTAAATCTTGTTTCTGAAGGAGAATGGCTTCTGTAAAATCTTGGCATAAACTGTGCCTTTGACTAATCTGATTTGTAAAGAGAGACGTAAAAAGAGGTAAAATATGGTAAAACCACTAAAACTGTGTATGTTACACTGCTGGAGATCATGATGGATAATCAACTCTTCAGGTCAGCCAACACTGTTGTTTTTGAAGTATGACTTAATAATCACCCAGTTTTCGTATCATGTTTGGGGTCCTTTCTGTAAAGAGTAAACATGCTACATCACTCTGGCATTATTCCTACCTCCCAATACATGACTTAGACGAATACTTCCTTCAGTAATCCTGTTTTTCACATCACTGGAACAACAGGCGGAGCAGGGTGGACCAGGAAGACCTTTATATACACAGATCATTAGAAATATGATGTGCAAAACAGACCTAATTAACAATACTGCTAATATAGACTCTTTAAGAATAAATGAATTATATTTATACAGTAAAAAGTCAAAACATGAATCATCTCAGAGTATTTTTACATTGTAAGGCTAAGACTTCACACAGTGGGTGGGTGGGGGTTTTATATTGATTTTGAACTAAAAAAAAAAAAAAAAAGCTGTTATCAGTTACTTTCATAAATATCACTTGATGGATAAATATGAGGTGAGTGACTTTAACAGGAAGACACATCAGCCTGGGCCACACTTAGGGAGAGCACCCATCAGCCTTGACTGGTTGGGTTAAGGGGAGAAAGGAGAAAATAGGTCAAGGAGACAATTAAAACGAAGCAAGTTAGCTGAGTCAGAAACATTCAGCTCCAGAGCCAGAAACTTCTGCAGAAAGCACGGGGAGTTAATTGCATGCATGGTCGTGGCCCTTTGATGTCTATGGAGCGAAAGAGAGAAGAGTAGAGGCGCTCGATGCATCATGGGAGGTTCCTCTGACGCAGCAGCACAAGTAAGTGATGGGTCAGGGTCACCTGCTTCAGCCCTAACTACAGGCTTGATCATAAAGGACGGTTTTAGAACTAATCTTAAAAGTAGAGATGGTGTCTGCCTCACAAACCCAAACTGGGAGCCTGATATCTGAAGGCACTGCCTCCCACTGAAATATTGAAAATGTGAGGATCAAAAGTAAGTCTGCCCTCTGGTGCTATCTACATAATATGGCACCATAAGATCTATAACATGTGTCTGAGTGTAATTAAGCTGGATTGGAATTCAGTTCTGGATTTAACAAGAAGCTAATCAAAAGATGTTATTATGACAGAAATATCACCACTCTCTCTAGTCCCTGTCCACACTCTTGCTGCAGAGATTTAGACAAGCTGCATTCTGTTATAAGGTTTTAAGTAAGTACAGTAGTCTGACACAGAAGTAACAAAAAACAATAAAAGAAAAAGAGGAATGCTGTCATTTGGGCTACTCTGTAAATCGTTGATATAATACTGTTTTACCATTAATTATGAATTGTGATGCCTCAAATATATTCAATTCAGTTCAATTATGTTTTTACAGCATTAAATCACAAAAGCAGTCTCATCGAGGTGTTTTATATTGTAAACTAAAGATGCTACAGCAATAGAGAGAAAGCCCCCCCAAAAAAATCTGATGATATTAGCAAGCACTTGGGGAGAGTGGGAAAGAAAAACTCCCTTTTAACAGGAAGAAACCTCCAGGAGGGAGACAGGAGGGACAAAAGACACAATAAAGGTGTGGTATTTTTGATCGAAATTAGAATAGCTTCTCGGTTTTTCAGGTAGCCCTAGTCAGCAGTATGGGCAAATATCACTCTCATTAATCTCTGATGCAAACCCAGTTATTCTTTTCCGAAAGCAGGCCTGAAAAATGACAAAAACTACTCAGTTAAGAAAAGAGATGTAAGAATTAACCCTACTAAGCATATGTTTAGCACATAACAAAATGATTGAAGAGTTGAAGGAAGGAAAAGAAACCAATAACAGTTAACACAAGTCTATCAGGCTCCTTGAGTATTCACCAACAGCTTCATGTTAGTTCAAAAACCTAAATCTTTTCTAAATCTAAATCTCAGTGACATTAAGCTGATCTGAGATGCCATGCAGAGTTGGTAAAACAAGGCAGTTGAAAAACATTGCCCACACTGCAATTTTCTGTTTCAAAAAAAACAAAAATACTATAATTTGGGCTAATCAGTGCAAGTCAACGCAGCAAACACTTACCCCACTGCAGTAAACAGCTATGTGGCAGCTAAATACAAGTTTCTTGCAAACAGTGAGTGGGATGCTCGTGTTGTGCAATAACAGCAGGAACAATAAAAGACTGTTTGAAAAGCACGAGAAGCTTCTGTTCTCAAAATTGTGTTGCTTTCACACAGCTTTTCTCTGAATGGGAGAGGAGATGGGTCCTCAGATTTCTTAGACATATAAAAGTTCTCACCTTTTCTTCCTCGTCTCCCCTCTGGTCCCGGTGGACCCGGTGGACCTGGTGGCCCAGGTGAACCAGGTTTACCTGACAGAACAAAAACACTTTGTAATGCAGTAGGAATTTAGCGTAATCTAGCGAAAATTTACTCAGTAAATTAAAATTTCAGTTTTTACCTGGGAGTCCAGGTGGGCCTGGAAAGAAAGAAAAAAACAATTAATATAATACTTAAAAAAAAAAAACTAAGGGCAGTAAACATGCAAATGAAAACAGTAGAGAGACATGTCTTTGATGTGCACCTGTTAAACAAATTCCTTTGGAGCTCCTACACATATCTGTGAAGGCTTTGACCTAAAATAAAGAAAAAGACAGGGATGAGGAAAGTTTTGATTTAAGTGTAAGTTAACCACGTATAGGACCATTTTAAGTAGGCTCTGTGTAACACAGAAAGGACAGGGTGCTTTCTAAAGGTCTATATTTAAATCTTTTGCCATGTTCAACAAAACCTAAAAATATGACAGTGTTTACTCCCAAAATCCAGCAAAAGAATCATTCTCTTTAACAGAGCCGAAGCAGTTAGATTATAACAACAACAACTAAAATCCCTAAAAATTTTCCCACTCCTGCTTCCTCTACTGTTTTTTAATCTTTAGGCTTTAGATGAAACAAACTGAAAGCGAAGATTAATTGATAATAAAAACAATGATGCAGCCCCGGCTCCCTCACAAAGTATACAGTAGCACAGCTTTGAAGAAATGCCAGTTTGTAGCGGGAGAAAGTGGAGCCAAAGGAGGAGCAGTCACACACCACCGCTCAAAGTACTTTTCCAGGAAGCACTCGAAAACAGGAATTTGCTAATGGCTACAACAGACCCCTGGATTCCTTAGATTACAAGGAGATGACTCAAATAATCGTATTCAAGACGACAGCAAAATCTGGAAAAAAATATAATTCCTCCTCTCTTCTGTTTCATAATATATATTCAGAGATTCAATCCTCAATTTTTGTCATAATGGAGTACACATCAAGTAGTAGTAGCATTCACAGTCCTACAGAAACATCCAAGCATGCTGGTGTCTTACAGGGACCACAGAGTATGTCATGAGCATCAGCATATCCTTCTGATCTGGGCTTTGCGTTGGATCTTCTTCCTGGTTTCTCCTGCGGCGGTGGAGTTTCCTGAACTCTTGGGCCTCTTCGGGGTCGATGGGCAGGATTCCCGCCCGCAACCTGCAGCTCTCTGTCAGCTCCTCCATTTGGGACTCCAGCCTAAACAGCTTGTCTGCCAACTCTTTCTGCCGAAACAGCAGAAACGCTAAACCTGCAGTGCTCAGGAGCAGCAGCACGCACATCCCCACCAGCAACACTTTCCACATGGGAGAAACACCACTTCCCTCTTTCATGTTTGTGCCCCGTTCCTTGGTCCTCTGCTGCACAGTGATCTGGGCTGTGTAATTCAGAAGCACATACAGCACATTTCTGAACACCTGCCAGCAGATGACACGTCAGAGAGAAACCACAGTGGAGCTGTTGGAGACGAATAAACATGTCAAAATCTGCCTGGAACTACAGTGAGAGAGACACGTGATGCATTGCATAATAACAAACATCTGCAAGACTGTTGAAATCTGTAGGCTTGCGTGATTTAAATGCAGCTAATGGACATATTTCCGGAATGACACATCCTCCAGACAGCGTAGGGCTTCCCATCGTTCTGGTGCCTCTGTTCCTCAGCATTTTCACTAGCCTGTCCTTCTCAAAATTACATGGAAGTGGAATAAATAAGCTGGGAACAAGGGACACATTGTTGGGATCTACAAAAGAACTTTCAGAGAGCTTTCAGCAAATGTCTGTGAGTGTGTGGATGTACATGTGTGGGTGTCAGAATATCCTTTTTATAAAAGGGTTTTGTTTTTCTTCTATTCATTGCAATATGAATTTCCAAATTGAAAGTATAGTAAATAGTCAATGTTACATTTTTTTTTCCATTTGTATTGATTTGCTGCTTTTTGGAAGGTGGGGGGAGAGGTAAGTGCAGCTTCTATTGCTAATTTCAGAGCCAGACCAACACATCCACCCCTAGATGTGTGGCTAGTATCTTTAAACACAGCATACCAGCTATTCACAGGTTTCGAGCTTGAAAGCCACCTCATTCACAAAACCTTTGCATGAACAGTGTCTTTTCCTTTCAAGTTTGCAACTATGATTTCTTACACTGGACTAACTAACATGCAATCAGTCACTTTGACAGCACTTTTAGATTAAATGATTAAGACTGAGCTTTTAAGAATATAATTATGACATTTTTTAATTCTCCTTTTCCTGTTTTGAACTTCTGAATAAGTCCTTGCCTCCTTTAACACAGGTCAGTTTGACCCAGCTAATTAATTTCCCTTTCAAAAGCCTCCCGGGTTGATGAATTGGACAGTGGGGTTTCTCTGGGTGCAACAAAGCTAAATGTGAAGTAAGCCCATCTAAACACTAATGCAGAGCACAACCAGTGAAAGACTTGCAGGTTCTCCATTCTTATGAACAAAAAGCACCTCCTTTGTTCTGCTGGAAACTGCTTCGTGTTTCAGACGTGCACTGCTGCGTCTCAGGTTCACTCCTCTGCCATGGTGCTTGTAACCCTCAAGTGACTACATCTCCAGGCAACCATTAAAGCGAAAGCCCGGCCAAAGGATTTATAAACACTTGAAACACTGTGGATTATTTGCACAAAGGATGCTGGTTACCTTTAAAACCAGTAGAGGAAGTACTGCACCTCTTCAAATTGTACCCCAAGTTGGGCAGGAGCAGGAGAGGAAAGAGAAGTAAGTAGAATTATTTGACCTTTTGTGTTGCAAAGATTATAAAAGCAAATATCTCACATAGACTGTTATTTTTTTAAATTGTATATTTTCTACGTATTTCTATCTTACATTTGGACTTATTTGGACCTTGTATTGAGACACTGAGTTTGATATTAGACTTTAATTTCAAATCCTTTTCTGTGTCTGGCATCTTGTGTTAAAATCAAGCATTGCAGTCTTGCTTATTTACTCTAGTTATTTATAATAAGCTTATACTTCCCTGCTCCTTCTAATGCAGCCTGACAGCTGCAATTTCATGTTGTTTCTGCAGCACAGTGATGAAAAACTTAGGATGACAAAATGCTGTAATTGTAAAATAACTATAAAGATATAAATAATTTAGAAAACAGCATAATGATGTTTGTAATTACTGTATCTCTGATGCTTACTACTTCAGTAATACAAATTGTCACGGTCTGGAGGATCAGCAGGACGCTGATCATCCACTCTCTACATTTTTCTCCCTCTCTTTCCCTCCCTCTCCTCTCCTCTGTCACCGGGGCGGAACTCATTGCGGGTTCACGCCTCGGTCCACGCCTTCACCGGAGCGCTCACACCTGTGCCTCATCAGATCATCAGCATTTAAGCCAGGAGAGGACTGCTGGTCGTCGCAGGATCGTTGTCTGCCACTAGTTAGTGAAGTCAAGCCTACAGCAAGTGAAGTCTTGTCAGTTTGTGAATTGTGTCTCACTCTCGTGTCTCTTCCTACAGACCTCCTGGACCTCTTCCCCGTGTGCGTCGTGAGTGTGGAGTGAGCTGTTGTTGTGTGTTTGGAGAATTAAGGAACGAGTGGACCCTTTCCTTGGATTACCCTGGACCCCCTTCCCTCACCTGCTGTACATAGCACCGCCCCGCACATTTCTGTATATACACTTGGTGGAACATTGTAAATAAACTGTTGTGAACTTTGGATCTCAGAGTCCCGTGATTGAGTCCGCACCACCTGAACATTAACACAAATAGTTAATCATAAAGCTTGATGTGGGTGTATCTTGGTTTAAATGTGGCTCTGTGCTATGTTACGTCCCAGACTGAAGGACAGACTCCACAGGAGATTAGAGAGGAGGAAACAGGAAGGCTACCCACATGCTGATCATCTTCTGTTTTGTCTGCTCTTTTTTAAAAGATCTGAACGCAGACGCACTGTGTGTGTGTGTGCTCTGTTAGGTGTACCTGGCTAGAGAAACGCAGAGGATGCTGCCGGTAGAGGAGCTCACCGCTGGCCCCATGGTGGCTGATACAGTGTCAGAAGTCACTGCCGTCCTGCTTCTTCTGCTTTTTTTGTTGCTTTTCACCACCTGGAGACAAAGAAAACAGTCACACATACCAGGTGAGACACTTCAGCTTCTGCTGACTCTTAATATCAAATGAGAAGCAAGCAGACCTGTTTTTATTATGAAATTATATATATATAATATATTGTATTCAAGTAAAATTCAAATAGGTGTAAAAATCCAATAATTATGGATATGCAATATTAGTTGATGTTTTTCCATAAATCCAGCAATGAACATGTAACAAGGAATGTTATTGAAAAGAAAATAACATAACAGCCATTGCCTCATCCATGGTTAAACCAACAACTGATAAAATACCATTGTGAACATCATGAACTTCACCACCAGCCGTCCTTGTTGGAGGACACTGAACAGACAGCGAAACTGACTTGCAGGGGCAGAACATGGCTGTGATGATGAATTGGTGCTGGTGGGGGGGTTGGCAGACAGTACCAGGAGACGATGCTTTAAGTGCATGTGATTATGCATAGCAGATGTTGACAGATGTTTGATATATCTGCCTCTACTGATTTGACTTTTGCACACATTACATGTCACTTTGGTTTCATCTGCAGCACTGACTGTAAAAAGCTTCCACACAGAACTTGATCAATGCCATCCTTACTTGCCGCTCTCTTCTATACTAAGATCAGAACTTGACAGCTATCCCCCCAAAAAATACACTCTTTCTCAAATGAAACCCAGCAGACAAGGTTCTTGTTAATTTGCCGTAGGAGTGGGAGTCTACTATTATAACCCAAAATCATGACCCATTTCTCTCTGTCAGGTCCTTCCTTCTTGGCAGGACTCGGTCCCATTCTCTCCTACAGCAGATTCATCTGGTCTGGGATTGGAACAGCGTGTAACTACTACAACAACAAATATGGCTGCATTGTGCGAGTGTGGATAAGCGGAGAGGAGACCCTGATTTTGAGCAGGCAAGTGTTTTTTGTTGTTTTTTAGATTTAACCAAACTTGTTTTACAGTGAACTTTCTGGCAAGATAAAGTTAAAGCCTGGTTTCTTCTGCAGGTCCTCTGAAGTGTACCACGTTTTGAGGAGTGCCAACTACACCTCCAGATTTGGGAGCAAAAAAGGACTTGAGTGCATTGGCATGTACGGAAATGGAATCATTTTCAACAGTGATGTCCCGCTTTGGAAAAAAGTGAGAACATATTTTTCTAAAGGTGAGAGATTACCTCACACAGACAGCACATATTGTGGTTATACTATTGCTTTATTGAACTGTGGAGCTGCTGAATGTTACTGTACAGCTCTGACTGGACCCGGCCTGCAGAGGACTGTAGGAATCTGTGTGAGCTCCACAGCCAAACACCTGGACAGCTTACAGGACATGACTGACCCATCTGGACACGTAGATGCTCTCAATCTCCTGAGAGCCATTGTGTTAGACATCTCCAACAGGCTGTTCCTCAGGGTGCCGTTAAATGGTCAGCTGCATGCTTACTGCAAACAAAATCCGAAAACTGTGTATTTGTGATGCATTAGCTCTGGCACTGCATCTCCTGATTTTTAACTTCTTCTTGTTCTTCTTTTTAATAATTCAGAGAAAGACTTATTGATGAAAATTCACAACTACTTTGAGACCTGGCAAACAGTTCTAATAAAGCCAGATATATTCTTCAAGGTGGGATGGCTGTACAACAAGCATAAGAGAGCAGCGTAAGATCTTTGACACCTCACAGTGAGTCAGTATTGTGGTTTGAAATTTCTAGAACCTAAAGTTTGTGATGCTTTTTGTGCCAACAGACAGGAGCTGCAAGATGCGATGGAGAGCCTGCTCGAAGTTAAGAAAAAGATGATTCACGAAGCCGAAAAGCTGGACGACGAGCTCGACTTTGCAACAGAGCTCATCTTCGCCCAGGTTGGTCTGTTGGGAGAGTTTTTTGTCATGCCCTGATACGACTGTGTCTTGTCTTATTCCTGTCTGCTGTGTTTAACAGAACCACGGAGAGCTATCAGCAGATAATGTCAGGCAGTGTGTGCTCGAGATGGTGATTGCAGCCCCCGACACACTTTCCATCAGCCTCTTCTTCATGCTGATGCTGCTGAAACAGAACCCGGACATAGAGCTGCAGCTAGTGGAGGAGATGAACACCGTCTTAAGTTGGTGCAGCTTTACAGTCATTCAGTATTTGCATTTTCACTCTGGTGAATAGAAGTATTCTGATAGATCTTTCATTTTTAGATGAAAAAGATGTGGAAAATATCGATTACCAAAGTCTAAAAGTGATGGAGAGCTTCATCAACGAGTCTTTGAGGTTTCATCCCGTGGTCGATTTCACAATGCGGAAAGCTCTCGAGGACAATGACATCGCAGGCACAAAAATCAAGAAAGGCACCAACATCATTCTCAACATTGGCCACATGCACAAAACCGAATTCTTCCCCAAACCTAAAGAGTTCAACCTCACGAACTTTGAAAAAACGGTAAGTGAGCCGAGTGGGGTTAAGCAATAAAGATTTCTTGGTTAAAGCTTAAAAAAAAAAAAAACATACACACACACACATTTGTGTCTTTACTTTCTCTGTTTGGCAGGTACCCAGTCGTTACTTCCAGCCCTTTGGCTGCGGGCCTCGTTCCTGTGTGGGCAAACACATCGCCATGGTGATGATGAAGGCCATCCTGGTCACTCTGCTGTCTCGGTACACTGTGTGTCCTCGTCAAGGCTGCACACTCAACAGCATCAAGCAGACCAACAACCTGTCACAGCAGCCAGTGGAAGATGAGCACAGCTTGGCCATGCGCTTCATCCCACGAACGAAATAACCTCAAAACAGCAAGCTGCGAAACATAACAGCTCTTTTTACACTTTGGATGAAAGCATCTTGAAATGGGTGTAAATGCCTTAATGACGTCCTTTACTAGGAAAAAAAATAACAGTAAATTTGTATTAACAGTACATGTATGCCAAATTTAACTTTACTAATCTTTAACAAAATAGACTTGTTGAGTATAGATTTCTGGCCCCATAAATTCATGTTTTGCCACTGTATACAGTTCATACTAAATAAATAATAAAGATGCATTTACAGTGACTGAAATAACTAAAGAATAAACACATGCAGAGGAACAATGGTAATGCAATTACATTAGTTTTTATTTGTATTATGTTTGATATCAGTTTCTTCTCATCTCATTTAGCTCCTTTGGTTTAAATACACCATATGGACTAAAGTATTGGGTCACCCACACATTACATTACTACAGGAGCTGCTCAGCCACAGAATCTCATGCCATAAAGCTCCCTGTGTGCAGTTTTTGTGCTGATGTTAATGCCAAAGCAGGTTTGAAGCTAAGCAGAGTTCAGCAGAGCATTGGTGATCTTTACGCACCACTTGGAATCTCCAACTTTACGTCGTACGAGTTGTTGTGTTCCCAAAAAGCTTTCACATTGCAATAATACCACTTACAGTAGATGGTGTAAGTGGCAATCTAGGGGGCAAGAAATTTCTCAATCCACCCTGTTGCAACAGTGGCCCAGGCAGCACGGTGTAGTAGCATTAGTGTAACACTTCTAGAGTCGTTACAGTAACTCTAGGACCAGTTAGGTTCGACTACTAAAGTAGTAATGAGTGTAGTGAGTAATAAAGACCACAGACCAGAAAATAAGTTTAAATTGTCGGCTTATTATTTTCAAAAAACAGTAAATGGGCAGTTGACACACATTACATAAACATTAAACACCACACTTATGGAAAACAAATATTTTCTTTCCCTTTTTAGTTCAGTAATTTCTGTTAATTTATCCTATTTAACTCAAAACCTTTTATTTGGCTTTAAAAGGATGTTATTTCAACCTAGGTTATTGTTTTATTTATTTCAAGTTCTAAGTTCAAGTTTTATCCTTTAATCTATTTTAGTTAACACTGTGTTATTTTAAATCAAGTTTAGTTCTTTAGACCCAAGATTTAATTTAATCTTAGTCTAGTTCACCTTTAGATTTCAACCGTTTCTTATTTTGTTTAACCCAACAAAATTATGTACCTTTCCATTAACACCATTACAGCATTGAAATGTAAAGCTGACCAAAAATAAATTACAAGAAAATGTAACAACTGAAAACAATTCAGCAATAGGCTGAATAAGCCTTTAAATAAACAAACAAACAAAATAAAGTTATCTCTGTGTCCTTTAACTATTAATCCCGGAATTACTCTGAATGGTTATCCAGTGCTCTGAGAGTCTACTGTTCTTTTGCAGAGGTTTATGGATTAATCCTACCAGTTCTCAGTGAAAGAGTGCAACGTCCAGCAGGGGGCTTTTTCTCCTGCTCGGTTCAGTTCAATGGGTCCGTGGGTGGCTCGCCATCTTGTTTCTTGCTCAGCAAATAAAACTCCGATTCTAGCTCGGCATTTCCCACTCCAAGCCTTAATGACCTACCATAACAACAAAATAAGGTGCATAAACATTTGAAAATACATGCGTAGCCCTTAAATAACAGTAAAAGTCAGTTTTTCAGCTTATTTAGTACTAAATGAGGTGACGTCAATATGGCGCGCGGAAAACAATGTCAAAAGATTAGATTAGATTAGATTCAACATTATTGTCATTACACATGTACAAGTACAGGGCAACGAAATGCAGTTTAGGTCAAACCAGAAGTGCAATAAGCAGCAAGTGCAGGATAAAGGTAAAATAAGTTATGGGTATATATAAGGTGATATGTGCAGGAGGAGAGTGAATAATATTTACAGATGGATGTACAGTAGTAAGTAAATAATATACAGTTTGTATTAATCATAAATATTAACATATGTATAAAGTGTATAACCAGAATTCAACAAATGTGTATATGCAATGGGTATTTATATTTACAGTTGGATATGTACAATGTAGTGCAATGATTATGTGCAAAAATGTGCATGATTAAATAGTGCGGTGGTTATCAGGAGTGTATGGGG
>VUQR01031142.1:0-23727 GCA_015108515.1 Hemichromis elongatus | reverse complement strand
CCGTGCCATAAGGCCAAAGTGATAACTAAGTGGCTCGGGGAACAAAACGTTGAAATTTTGGGTCCATGGCCTGGAAACTCCCCAGATCTTAATCCCATTGAGAACTTGTGGTCAATCCTCAAGAGGCGGGTGGACAAACAAAAACCCACTAATTCTGACAAACTCCAAGAGGTGATTATGGCAGAATGGGATGCTATCGGACAGGATTTGGCCCAGAAGTTGATTGAGAGCATGCCCAGTCGAATTGCAGAGGTCCTGAAAAAGAAGGGCCAACACTGCAAATACTGACTCTTTGCATAAATGTCATGTAATTATCGATAAAATCCTTTGAAACGAATGAAGTGCTTGCTATTATATTTCAGTACATCACAGAAACAACTGAGACACAGATCTGGCTCTGTGGTCGGCATGAAGCTGGACACTCTGGTGACAGTGGCAGAGAAAAGGACACTAAAAAAACTGCTGGACATTATGGACAATGCTGGGCATCCTCTGCACAAGGCCATAAACAACCAGAGGAGTCTGTTCAGTGACAGGTTGCTTCTCCCAAAGACGAAACCCAACAGACTTAAAAACTCCTTTGTCCCACACGCCATCAAACTGTTTAACTCCTCTCTGGAGGGGAAACAGGAGAAGAAAGGAGGGGGTGACAACTAAGCTGTAGAGCCTTTTCACTGTGCAATACTTTTTGTTAATGACCAACGGTGCAATAGACTTCAATACTTGAAATGTGCAATTCCCGTGTATTCTTATTCCTATTTATTTTATTTATCCCTTTTGTATACTCTTTATTTATATATGTTTCTGTATCTATATATGTGTGTATATATAGTATTATGCTCACATTCTGTAACTTCTGTCGGTGCTGTGCTATTTGGAAACCGAATTTCCCAGAGGAACCCACCCGAGGGATTAATAAAGTTTTATCTTATCTTATCTTATCTTAAAAGCAGTTTAGCAGCAAACTTTGTGAAAAGTAATATTTGTGTCATTCTCAAAACTTTTGGCCACGACTGTACAACCTGAGAGGGCAGAAATGTCTGACAGCTCAACTGGGTAGCATTATATGAAGTACTGTACTTACACATTTACCCTGCCTTTCTTCTCTACTCTATTGGGAGTACAGGGAAATATTTTAATTTTGACTCTTTTACACTCTTCTTACTTTTAATAATGTATAAATTGTTGTAGCTGTGTACGCTAACATAAAATTCTGGTGTTGCTCTTTATATCTTCATAAAATGTTTGAGTTTTTCCACAACTGTGAGCATGTATAGCAGAAAAGTGATATTAGCTTCAGTGAAGTTTACTAAAGGATTCTAATTATAAACAGGGCTTGCTGTCGAGCTGCTCTCTGATGTATTCATTCTTGTCCTGACCTGTCTGACAGTGAGGCAATGTGTTACATTACATGTCTGTACTGTATGTACCACAGGGTCACGCTTGTGAGGCAGCAGACATTCTTCTCATAACACAGGCTCCAATCCCCAGATCTTCCCCAGCCTTTTCCCAGATTATCATCCAGTCTCAACTGGTCTCAACTGGGAGTGACTGAAATCCATCCAAAACCCTACGGCGGGTTTGAAGGGTGGGTCTTCATCAAGAACATGAGAAGTTGCATTCACCAAAAAAAGCTTTTTTAAATTTGCACATTTCTTATCAGTGAATTTTGTTGAAAAGTAGTAAATGAACAAGAAGAAATTAGTGGTGCAACTATATAGAAATCATCAGCTGTTTGAAAAGTTTTAGCCTCACTTGCACTGGGAACTGAGTGAACCCTCCTCTAATTGGTTTATCATATTAATCACGGCATCTTAATGTAACTTTTTAACCCCATTACTAGGGCTGTCATCATTAATCACGTAAAAATGGCAGTAACGCGGTAAATAGCGTTAACGCGGATCACCCTTTGTGTGGACGCGCTAACTTGTCAATCGAGCTTTCCGCGCGAACTCGATTAACGCTTTAGCGCCGTCCAGCCCACACAAAGGGCGATCCACGTTAACTGATATTTGATTAAAGCTGACAGCCCTACCCATTACAGTAAAAAATACTGATAAACCAGAGTATGCTTTAGAGTCGGGTAGCTAATAACCCAGTGGTTTTCCTCAGAAAGATTCACCCCACATTTTTGATTCTAGGTTCAAAAAGTTAAGATAGCAAAAATGCTAAATGCAAAATTAACTAACACAGCATCAGCTCATTGCAAAGATCTACAGAGACGGCATGCTAGCACAAAGCTAGCAAAGAACCCAGAGTGACGTTAAAACTGAGTGTTCACCAACAGCAGTCTAACAACCAGACTGTGATATTCAGCTGGTAACAAAGTAAGTAACAAATAATTGGGCTTTTAGCACTGTGATCTCAATTTCTACCTGTACATGTTTCTATAGCAGAAATTAAGTGGGAGTGGCAACTGCTTCAGAGTCTCTTTGACCTGGTTTTCAGCTTTGAGTTCAAACTCTAAAAAAAACATTGTATATATGTGCTCATTACAATAGGGATTTTTGTCATTATGTGGAACTTTAGCATGAGTTTATATTGCCTGCTGATGATGATGCATTCAGGATGTTACAGAGTAACAGAAAACCTAAGTGACAAGTAGTTAAACAGTTTATTTTCTCCAGGGAGTAATAAAGAAATGTGTAATGCATTTTTTAAATAACTATCCCAACATTGAACTTCACTGACCTATGAGTGATGTCACAATGGCTAAATCCATCTTTTATATACAGTTTATGGTGCCCCCATGCCCCTACCTTTAGCTACAGCCCTGATGCACTCTGTCTTATCACTTACTGTGCACTCTCTTTGATGCTAGTTTATGATAAGTTAATGTAGAGTATAAATGTTTGTACTGAAGATCACTGCAACCAGTGTTATATTCATATTATAAAAGGAAAAGTGGAAACAGATATTTGAAGAAAAAAAAAACTAAACAACTTTCTTGCTTTGCATAAATGATTTCAGATCTAAAAAAATCAATTAAATGTAAATACACAATTAATTTTGAGCTAAAGCATGCAAGCACCGCCCATCAACAGAATCAGTGAGCATAAATAAATGTGATGGCAACAAACAACTTGAGGAAGTTAAAATGAAGTGGAGCTTTGTATTTGGTAACTTCCCACTGTTATTATTCCCTTTGGAAAACTTTAAACTGTTGAAACATGAGACTGTTACAGGTCCATTCACCCGAATCAGCCCGCTTATACACGCAACTAATCACATCATCTGCAAAGTCTTTTCTCTCTAACATTTCCTTCCTTGGCTATCTTGTTTCAACAAGACAAAACGAGGAACTTACACCTGCTATTTCTACAAAGTTAAAACGTTTTACGGCTTCCCTCCTGTTGTATTTTCTTTTTTTTTGGTTTTTACTCTTACCATTGTTCATGTCAAGTAGTGGATGACATGGCATCGGTACACTTAATCTCTCTGTGGGACTTTTCCCCTCTCACAACACTTAAAATAAAAAAATTGGACATTTCCAGCTGCTTGGCTTATATGAAAGTGAAAGTTCCACAGCTTCCCTATTTTTGTGTCCACTCTTGTCTTTACATTGAGCTTGCACTCAGCTATCTGCTAATTATTTCCTAATGTGTCATAAGCTTATTGGTACACAGAATAAATTCCTAGAAGTGTCAAGCAGAAAATAATATGTGTTGGGCTCCTGCTATTGTTACTATATGATATGAATTACTAACAGCATTAATTCCAAATGAGTTACGTCACAAGGAGAGTTGCATTTTAGAGCTGGCACTGCAGATTACACTGCCTGATGAAATGTAGGTGGGAGCGATGTTATGGCTAAGATCGAGCAGACAGATAGTAGTGATAAACGTCATAAAAATGCAATGGCAGGAAAAGCAGTGACAGTGGGTGTTCAGAGCCATCTGTTTAATGCTTACCCTGCGGGCAGGGCACCTTTCCTGCTTGCCTGGAGCATGTCTGGCTTTTTGTCTAGCTTTTACAGGAGAGTAGACAGATTACTTGCAAAGGTTGAGATGGTTCATTGGGCTGAAGGTACTAGGTGACACGGAAGCACGGGAGGGGAGGGAACCATATCCTTTTACAGTCTGGAAATAAAGATGGCCAGCAGCCCTGTTTATGTCATCTTATTGGGCCATAGATGACAGGATCATAGCAGCACTGGCTGTTGGAGGTCCAGCGCCAGACTGCAGCAGGCAGGGAGGTAATTTAACATGGGATTTATTATTTCATGTGTTACTTAACCAACTCCCCAGACTGACCTTTTACATCTATAACTGCATTTATCTGCACCAAGCCACAAATCAGACAGTTGTCTTTGCCTGGATATACACTTAAACATTGGTCATTTAGATATATACAAGAAATCCAATATAAGTCCTGGTTAGGAAAGACTGGGCCCCACTTTGTAATACATTTTTACAGAATAGTTTGACAAAAAAGGAAAACTGTCACATACTTGTAGGTATGAAGCAGCCAGCATAAAGTCTGTCTGATGATCTAAAGCTGTTTAAGAAACATGTTATATGTGTTTTTTACAGAGATTTTTGTGCACAGCTATATCTTTAGTAGACTTCCCAAAATCTCAGAAGGTTGTTGGAGCAACCTTTGGATAGAAAAGGAATCCTAGACATGACCACATGAGAAGCAGTCTGTCACACCAACAAGCTATGGTAATTAAACATGTGCTTTAGGCAGCTTTTACTCAACATTTTTCTTTAACTGGTAACTTTTTGATGTAAAAAGCAGATTAAGGTGACTTCACAACAATGTCAAACTATTCCTTTAGTGGTATGACTGAGTTGAAGTTGTGTAACAAAGAAAAACAACAAACAGCTGGAGTTAAAGCGAGCAGAGGAATTCTCTTGTAACGTGCCTCGCTTTCATCCTGCCAGGGGAATACAACGCAGACTGGCCAAGATTAGACATCCTTCCTGCAGCATTTTTCATGGTGACTCCTGGGATTTTAAGATCGAAAAACATGCAAGCGATGCGCATAGAGCACGGCTCAAGGTGCGTCACCCTTTGCCCCAGCGGATCATGTGGAGGCAACTAAAATAAGCCTTGGTAAATCTAAAAACACACAGACATGAACCCTGTCCTCTTTAAAGACGCTGTCACTGTGACGGGAGTCACAGTATTCCAGGAATGTCCTGATCCATCGGGGCCTGGATGCCTTAGGGAAGAGACTTGGATTGCTCATGACCCCTCCACTTGCTCTCCTTTAACATATATAAGCACACGTGTAAGAGGATGATTCGTATGATAGGCAGTTATTTTATTTTAGTTTACTGTGTGAATACATTAGCCCTGACAGCATGTTCCTCCTTTCATCTTCACTCATCCCTATGTCTCTGGCATTTTTACTCTTTTTTTCTTTTATCTATCCGCACTTTAAACCTTTTCCACAGTATCCAATGAGCACGATAAATCTGCTGCCTGCTTGTCACATTTTTTTTTTCTTCTTTGAAATGACTCTTTTGACTCTTGGGGTCAAGTATCAACAAAAGCTAAAGAAGAAAAAGGCAAGTAACCGGATAATTATTTGGGTCAAGGGTTGCGTGACCCCCTCAGGTCTGGGACTGTTGCCTGTCTGACAACTTCAGACAGATAAAGTGTGGTTAATGAGCTGCAGTTAGAAATAAGTGCTGATATGTAGCAGGAATGTAACACCTGTGTGGATTTTGAATGGAATTCTAAATCCTGCTTTAGGGAGGAAGGCACATTCATGGGGGGTGTTGAGCAGATGATTCTTTATTTGTTTATTAGAAGTAAAAAAAAAAAAAGAGGAAAAAACAAGTTTTGAGGAATGAAGATATGAACATTTATTTTCTTTGTATTGCACGAAAGGACAAAAGTCCAGTGATAAAGTGCAAATTGCAGAAACAATTTGACATGTTCGACATGTTAACACAAAGCTAACAAAGAACCCAGACTGATATTAAATTGAGTGTCTGCCAACACCAGACCAGCAGCCAGACCCTGATCTTCAAAGGACATGACGAACAATCAGACTTGCAGCACTGAGACCTCAGTTTCCACCTGTACATATTTCTACAGCAGAATTACAGTCGACCACCTCAAAGTCTCATTTCAGTTTTTCTTTAGATTTTCAGTTTCCCAACTCTAAAAAGAATCATTATATATGTGCTCATTAGGATAGGGCCTTGTGACATTATGTGGGACTTTATCCTAAGTTTTATATTGTGAACTGATAATGAATTTCAGGACATGACAGAGACACGGAAAAGTAAAATGCCGAAATAATGTAATGCTGGGCAGACACTGTGCGATTTTTTCACTCACATTATTTAACTCCTGCTCAAACTGTACGATTGAATTGCAGGGTTAGAAGTTCATAGATGCATGGTCTCACACTATATGGCCCAATGCTCTGATGTCACCTGAGTGCTCACACTGTGTGTCCATAACATGAAGGTTATAACACAAAATCTGTCTCTCGCTCTCCCTCTCTGTCTTTCAATCACACAGACACACACACCACCATCAACTTTGCTAAATTGTTAATGAAAAGCATTGACCAGGAAGCTGCAATTGAGCAGCGATGTCCATCCAACTCTTTTCGCGGTTGTTGTAGTCATGATAATTTTGTGAGGCCATATCCAAAAGGCCCAAAGTTCTACAAGTTTCGCCTCCATCGCTTGTGTTTAGATCACACGCTGCAATGCTGTGGTGCTATGTCTTTTTCACTTCCATTTCTGTGTTTGCGCGTGCGCAGTGTGAGAGGCTGCGTTGACACCCTCACGACGAGCGACAGGATTTCAAACAGGTTTGATTTTCTTACGACCAAATGATTGATGATCAGGAGCTGGTCGTGAGGTGTTAATCGCTTCTCGTTACCCCATGTATACTACACGATGCACGACACACGATTAAGGCGAAACTCGGGCTGATGCCCCAAAACGGTTGCATGACTGAAAAATCGGCTCAAAATGGGCCAAAAATCACACAGTGTTTACACCCAGCTTAACAGAAGTAATAAAGGAATGTGTAATGCATTGCTTTTTTTTGACTAACTATCCCAACATGGGCAGTCAGTGATGTCATGATGGCCACTTCCTTCTTTTATTTACAGTTTATAGTGCCACCTCATACCCTTCCCTTTAGCCACAGCCATGGTGCCCTCTGTCTCAGTTTACTTACTGTGTATTCTCTTTATGGGATAAGTTAATGCGTTTGCACTGAGGATCATTAAAACCAACTTCATATTATAAAATTGAAAGTGAAAACAAACAGAGCAAACAAATAAAAAAAAAGAAAAGAAAATCAATGAAATGTTAAGACTTAGTAGAACTGTGTTGAATAAATGATTATTATTATTTCAGTATATTCACCTTACTTGACCATTTTTTCCAAAACTATCAGCATTTACGTCATAAGGTCTTCCCGGAATAGTTTTGCTGTTTTCAGATTTTAGTGGGAGTGAGTGGGAGTGGTCTGGGAAAAGACCAGAAGAGGGCGGTGCTAATCTCTTCATATTCCCAAATGTCAAGAAAACTCTCCACAGCAAAGTTGAATCCTGAGGGGTGGAGTGGAAATAATTGAAGAATAATGCGTGCCGAGGATTTGGATGGACTAGTACAAGCTAAGCCTGCAGAGGATTTAAACTCGACAAGAGACGGAATTAAGCTCAACATTTCTAAATGTCTGCTGTAGTATTTTTATAACGGGGAAAACAAATGTTTTTAGCAAATGGGCATCCTTAGATGAAGCACTTGAATGCGCCTTCTTGCCTTATTTTACCTCATGCAGACTTACAGCGCAGTCAGGATGAGTCTGTGGACTCTGCTGCTCATTTTCCCGGTGTGCGCATCCTCTCCTCTGTTAGCCGGTGAGTGTGAACCTGCTTGGTATTTTTTTTTTAATGTGTTTTAAGAAAGTCGTTTAACTGGAGGAAAATGCTAGCTGGATCTCCAAATACTAATATCATAATAGTAAACACACACACTTTCTCTTCCCAGTAACGTCTAAAACCGACGATCAAGCCGTGGATCACCGCTGCTCTGGACGAGCCTGCAACCCCCGCATGGGCAACTTGGCTCTGGGTAGAGTGCTGAGCACCCGGTCGGTGTGCGGCTTCAACTCCTCGGAGCCCTTCTGCTTCTACAGACAGACCTCCGCCCCCCGCAGCAGCAGGGGGTCTTGTTCGGCGGCAACGTGCAGCCGGTGCAACTCTGCCATCCCCAGCCAGGAGCACCCTCCATCTGCCATGAGCGACTCCTCTTTCCGCTACCCTGACACCTGGTGGCAATCTGCGGAGGGGGTGAAGGAGGAGACGCTCCAGCTGGATCTGGAGACTGAGTTCCTCTTCACCCATTTGATCCTGGTGTTCCGCTCCCCGCGCCCTGCTGCCATGGTGCTGGAGCGCTCCCAGGACCGTGGACGCACATGGAAGACTCTCAGATATTTTGCCAAAAACTGCGACGAGACGTTTGGCCTGGTGGAGGGGTCACCAGTTGGGGAGGGTGGGGCAACTTGCACCTCCAAGTATTCAGGAGCATATCCTTGTACCAGAGGAGAGGTGAGTGTTGTCCTGAAATCTGAGTTATGTGCTCATGGAATTCAACACACTTTTTTGGATTTACTTATCTAAACAAATTAGTCATCTGAAATTGAATAATTTGGAATAAGCCTTGAAAAGGGGAGATGTTGTGATGTTGATGATGTAGGTCAGGCAGAGATCTCCCTCTCTTGGGCCCTGCATTCTAGGCCTCAAGCTGCTGTGATATGCACAGCTACAATATCAGGGTTCGTTTTGACAATTTGTTTTTAAATTTTTTTTTTACAAACACAAGCCATATGCTGACCTGCAATGATCTTTGGTTAATTCACGAGGAGGTAATTCATTCACAGATCGACTCTGGCTGGACAGAGTGAAGATTTGTTTTGCTCTAAATTTGCCTAAGAACATGTTGGGAGGTTCTGGTTGGATAACTGAATGAATATACGGCTGATCTCATAATTGCAGTGCATTTGCACGAAATGTGTGCGTTGCCAGTATGTGAGCTCTGCTTCTCATCCTTTATAATTAGTGTCCCTTCTTCTGCTAACACTCAAAGAAGCCCTGAAATGTTAATTGTTAAAATGAATATTTAGAGTCAACCTTGTTTTTTTTTTGTTTGTTTGTTTTCGATAAAGAGATGAAGTAAAATGTGCTCGTCGTTATAAATCATCCTTTTCAGATTGCACATCAGATTCTGTGTATTTACCAAGTGCGTGGTGCCACAGTGTTGCACGTTCATTCTGACAGGGCAACAAGTCTCTCTCATGCTCGTGATTTGTGCTGACCTCAGCAACACTCCCTCATTTTCAGCTTCATATTTCTATTCTTGAGGTTTTCTAGAGTTCTTATATGTCTCATGCTGGGCCTTGGTACGAGCCCTCAGTTTATTTTCTGTCCTTTGGTTCCACTCCCTCAAAATGGTTTCTGCATGCGTGCCCCCTGCAAACAGATAGTTTAAACAGCAGGTGACTGTGTGGGTTTTGAAGGAAAAGTGACATTGTGAAGTAACATATTTCAAGTTTACTTCCAAAAAATTGGGCTATAATTCATTTCCAGTGGGCTTAACATGCTTAGAAATAATCTATATGGACTAATGCGCATGCAGGAAATGCCAGCTGAAGAGGATATTGTAGTATGTAGTGCATTTAATGCACAGATTGTGGTCCATAGCTGTTAAAAGCGAAACGTAATTTATGTTTCGTCATGGTCCGTCAGTGCCTCTAAGATTTTTTTTTTACAATTGTAAGAGAGGTCACATGTGCTGCCCTTTCATCCTCCAGGTGATCTACCGAGCCCTGTCGCCCTGGCACTCAGTGGATCCCTATGGCCCGGCTGCTCAGGACCAGCTCATGGTCACCAACCTGAGAGTCCGTCTGCTGCAGAATCAGCCGTGCCCCTGCCAGGCCAAGCATCCTGGTGCCTCTGCCCTCCCCACGTATCATTACGCCATCTACGATTTTATAGTCAAAGGCAGCTGCCTTTGCAATGGACACGCCGACCACTGCGAACCAGCCGGTGCCTACCTTTCCAGCACACAGAACATCAGCAACATGGTGAGCACTTATTGAGCTGGAGTTTGTGAAACGACTTGCAGGTACATGACAACCCACTAATAAAAAAGCCCCGTTGTGAGAATTTCCTCAAATGTTGCTCGCGTTGAAATCTGCTGATTCCCCAAGTTTGTCTCGAGGTTTGTGATGTGGTTTGGGTTTGGGGTTTTGTTCCCACCACTCCCTCGTTACCCAGCTGTGTGCTGGTATGTGCTGCTGAAGTGGAGGGCTGGAGTGAAGACTGAATATTAAGCCACAGCTTTACCTACCATTACAGGGATTTAAGGAGGTGGAAACCTTAATTATGGTATTCGGCCTAATACTTTAACCGCCCATAGTCTCAGTCATGTTATTCTCTTAACTGTAAGTGGAGAATAGAAACACTAGTTTATTTCCAACACAGCCTGAGAGGTGTAGACATGTTACACAGGCAATTGCACAGTGTGTAAACACTGTCAGGGTGCATTTAGATGCCACTATATTGCAATACTTAAGAAGGAGGTTGGTTATAAGTACTTATTACAAGGTACGTGGCTGTTTATGTACAGCATTAATTAAAAAAAGGCTGAAGAATGACTCCAAAATACACATTTATTTAAACTGAGTAATGTTATATATATAATTAACTATAAACAGCTAAATTAAAAATTGGTCACATGACACATAAGGACGTAACTGATATGTTCCTTTAGTGAATGCAGATATAACATAATGCTCATTAGCTGTTCCTTTCTCTCTGTCTGGTGGTGTTTGTCCGGCAGGTCCACGGCAAGTGTGCCTGCAGGCATAACACGGCCGGCGACCACTGCGAGCGCTGCGCACCTCTCTACAATGATCAACCCTGGCAGGCGGCCAACGGCATCACGGGGACGGCACACGAGTGTCAGAGTGAGTGATGGGGCGAGAGAGTGAGATGCAGCGTAGGACACGTGGCTCGTTGGCTTACCGGGAAAATTAATTTAGCATCATAAATCACACGCACACCTTTTAGATGCTGATGCAGTGCTTGAAGAGTGTCACTGGGGTTCAAATTTGAGAGGTGAGCTGGTTAAAGCGCGACACTTAAAGGTTTCTTTTCTTTTCCACGCTTGTCTAAACAAAGAGTGCAAGTGTAACGGCCACGCCAGGAGCTGTCACTTCAGTCGAGGGCTGTGGCTTGCAACGGGACGACGAAGTGGCGGGGTGTGCGACGACTGCCGCCACAACACGGAGGGCCGTCACTGCCAGAGCTGTAAGAAGGGCTTTTACAGAGATCCCAGCCTCCCGAAAATGGCACCTGACTCCTGCAAAGGTAAGACATCAGAGTGTGTCTTTTGTTGACCTTAAACCAAAACTCTGAACTATTTGGAGCAACGCCAGCTGAAAAGTCCAACTAAGAGTTGCAGCATTTGCTATTTGGAGGGTTTGATTTTCCTTTTTTACCCTCAGCATTAAAGCACATTGATCTCCTTGATAAGGGGATTTTGCTCCAGCACCTTCCTAAGACACTGATGAGACTTCCAGCCTGCTCCTTAACAGGAATCTCTGTCATTCTTGCTTAAGTACCATTCCAAGTTTCAAAGTGTGGCTGTAACTACAAACAGTAGAGGAATTTCTTCATGGTTTCCCCCATTGTTGCCCTTCCATCCTTCCAAGCATTCTGCAACATTCTTTCTTAAAAAAGCTAGAAATTAAAAAAAATTGATCTGTCATCACAGCGAGCCGAGGGAATCCCTCACTGTTTGTTTTTGCTGCATCTGCTCAAAGCACACTGAGTACATAACATAGTTCCAGCTTGTTGCTTGTAACTAGTGGAATGATGAAATACATTTGGCTTTCAGCTGATGTGGAAGTTCACAATTGTTTGCTACAAAGGTGTTAACACACTGTCCTCTTGTTCTGTCACTTTCTCCTGCACAGCCTGTTCTTGCCACCCTGTCGGCTCAGTCCACTCAGGTGGTAGCACTCTCTGCAACCCTAACACCAGGGAGTGCACTTGTAAGCCCGGTGTTGGAGGCTCCTACTGTGACAGCTGCATGACGGGATACTGGGGGCTTCATGAATACGGCTGCCGTCCATGTGACTGCACGGGGGACTGTGACCCCTACACCGGTGACTGCATTTCTGGGTAAGAGCCAAGACTCAACTGTATGTATTAGTGGAAATAAATCAGGATGAGGTGATTTATGCTGTGGAGTTCAAGAGCATACTGGGTTATTGACAATGAGTGAGGCCCGGGCTCTGACTGGTTTTACCTCTGCGGCACAGCTCAGATGTGGAGGTCTTCTATACAGCCACTGGCCACATGGGACGCAGCAGCAAATATAGTGAGACGGCACTCTTTAGGGTAGAGGAGCTTTTCTCTGCACTGCACCACTCTGGTGAGTCACAGGTCACATCACGCCAAACGCTCTGCGCGCTCATCATCCCACATAGATGCAAAAAGGGCTGCTTTCATCTAAACATTTATACTTTGCGGTAAACTTATGTGCATTAATATTGTCATTTGTTTGACTTTTATTTTCCAGAGAAATGTGAATGCATAGAGGTAACCCTTGGCAACCCTAAACTCTTCTGTGCTGCAGAGTTTGACTATGGTAACTTTTTTTTTAAAAAGTGTATTTTAAACCATGAGAGTCAACCTTACCAATCCGAATGATTTTTAATGAAATGCTTGATGTCTTGAGGCCAGGATACTCTCAGATTTAAATCACTTTCCACATGACCTGTGGACAGTGTCAAGATAATCAGGTCCTTTCTCACACAGAGCACATAACAAGAGAGAGTCTGCTTCAGATGTGCTCTCCTGACTTGAAGTGATCAGTTTGGGTTAGGTGAGGGTGCTACCTAGAAAGAATGTGCAGCAGGCAGGACATATGACACCCGATGGCTCAGGGGTGAATTCACTAGATAATTACCTTCACCTTTGACGCAAGACATTATGCAAATCAGTAAAATCGGATGTCGTGTGGACTTTGTCTAGGGAGCTAGCAGGTTAAGCATTTCATGATTATGTCACATCTGAGTGACCATAGGTAACAGCCCATATCTTAATTTGCATGCCTTAAAAAGAAAATTTTTTAATACATAAAACATACTGGAAAATTCTAATTGGAGCATTATGGGTACTACTCTTAGTCAACACTTATATTCTAAACTAACAGAATGTTTCTCGCATGGTTATTATTTATTTACTTATTTTGGTCTAAATCGCTGTTTTATTGCCTCGGCAGTGCTGGTGGCAAAGGTGATGTCAGCTCACGACAAAGGCTCTCACGCAGAGGTTGAAGTCAAGGTCAAGAAGGTGTTGTATCAGAACCCCCAGATGAAGATCCAGAGGGGAAGTGTTACCCTTTACCCAGAGTCCTGGACCACCCACGGCTGTACCTGTCCCATCCTCAACCCAGGTCAGCTGCAGCCGGCTCCAATGAGAAACTTTATTGCTCACGATGCAGAAGTGTATAATTAGTCGACTCTTGAGTGCACAAGAGTGCTGGCTTTGTGCAGAGTGAAAGATCCCTGTCGCCTCTCACAGAGGCTTTGAGTGAGTGCCAACATCCTAGCATTGCTCATTTAAATTGGACATTTACAACTAAAAGATTAGACACACTTCTCTGTTATGAGACTATTTCACATCTAACACTCCACAGTAATCGCTTCTGCTAAGCCAGCCAGGGAACCACAGTATTTAACTTTGTATAGCAATATGATGTACATTTCCATAGTCATGTTTTTCTCTTTTTTTCTGCACTGTGTTTTAGTGACATTCTCAGCAGATCTGAAATACATAACTGCTTTTTTTCCACCTTCTACGCTGTAGGATCTGAGTATGTGGTGGCTGGTCATGAAGACTGGAAGAAAGGCAGACTTATTGTTAACACCAAGAGCTTTGTTAAACCATGGAAGTCAACCCTCGGACGCAAACTCCTCCACATCCTCAGAAAACACTGCGGCCGCTGGTAGGGAACCGCCAAGAAGTGCAGTAGACGCAGCTGGCAGCAGGACTGTCTGAATTAGGCCTCACTTGGACATGAAAGGGAAACCACTGCCTATTTCTTTTATTTTTTTTGTCAAAAAGTCCATGGTCTAAGAAGAAAAGGGGGGGATAAAAGCTATAGGACTGTGGTTGTGAGCCTGTGATAAAAATAAGCATGTGAGAGCAGATACCTTCCAGACTACAGTCACTGCAGGATCAAAGAGAACAAAGCAGGCCATAAAAACCTTCATCCACACAAAGCTGTCTGAATTGTATTCCTGTGTTATGCTGTGCCTCAGCTCATAAAACTTTCAAGATTATTTATAAAGCAGCAAGAATTGCATATTAAATACTCAATGATACTTTATTTCCTGGCTCGATTTCCTTGCTGTCAGAGCTCACGAGCCAAAAAACAGTCACGTTCTGCTGTATTCACTTTATGGAGAACTGTTTACTTTGAAATTTCGCAAAGGCACAGACTGAATGATCCTTGTCATCACACAGATATTGCCGATAAATCACGAACAAGTAAAGATCAGGCAGCGTGATGTGTGGAAGAGTACATATGCTACATGTCCTTGGTTGATAGTCTGGGACCGTGCAGGTCAGAACAAGTAAGTCCGGGATGAAGGGAGAGGATGAAAAAACATTAAAGGAATCAGACGGCTTAAAACTGAGCAGCTCCACTTTACTCTGGGCCACTCGCCCCCCTGCCGACTGATGAGAACAAAACCCTCTCCACTCTCTCTGCATACAACAGACTAAAACACTTGGGATTTGTTTGCTCTTATAGCCGGCTCGCTACGAAAGGATTCCACCTTCTTCCACATGAGGAGGATTCGCTTGACAAGACTTCTCTTAATTCAGCCCTGCAGGAATCGGTGCGTGTTTGGGTGTTGCAAATGCTCTCTGAACATATGCTTCTCTTTTTGGCCTGTGACTCCTGCTGCCCCAAAATAAATATGTATTAAAAGCCTGGGTATTAATGGACATCACAGTGTATTAGATCCAGAGTACACAAGCCACTTTAGAGCTAGCCCCCGGTTAAGAATAGGCCTAGTCTGCTGTCTCCAAGGAGAAAGGACAAACTGTATGAGGGGGACATGATGCATTCCTCAGCCATAGCATCACCACCAATGCCCTTGTCTCAAAGACTTTGCCAAAATAAGAGAAATGGGCTGGAAATTTTCTTTTATAGGACAAGGTGGTGATTTTTTTTTTTTTTTTAGGGTGAATGAATGTGCTCTGTTGTCATTGTGATGCTTGCAATGCTGTTTTCGTGTCCTGTCTGTTCTTTTTTCTAAACTGCATAAACTAACTAAACATCAGTATGCTCATTCTTAATGCTTCTGGGAAAAAATCAGTTTCATTCCACGGTTACATTATGCAGAAGCACCGGGCTATGAATAAACAACCTGATGTGCCTTACTGCATCATCTTCACCAGCAGAGGTGGCTGACTGATATTTAACCTACGGTATGTTTGAGTACCGCCCTCCATTGGTTAAAGGACAGAAATACACATGTACGTGGATACAGTTTGACATCATTTGACAGTTTTGCTTACTAGCTAAGAAAAGAGGGAGCAATCTAAGTGGAAACAATAAACATTCACTCACAGAGAGGTGTTGATTGCATAAGATGGAGGTTTTCAGCACTGCAGTACACTCTGCATTAGTTTTTGG
This sequence comes from Hemichromis elongatus, assembly GCA_015108515.1. Classification (NCBI taxonomy): domain Eukaryota; kingdom Metazoa; phylum Chordata; class Actinopteri; order Cichliformes; family Cichlidae; genus Hemichromis; species Hemichromis elongatus. Next base: position 8,023 of record VUQR01031142.1, on the reverse strand, counting down.
AATAGTTTTCCTAATAAACTGTTAAACCGCTGTGTATCTGTGATGTCTCTAGAGCTGCCAGAGAGCTCCATGAACACGAACGTTGGATGCAAGATTTATGAATTTATTTCTTATAAAACCGCCTCAAATTAAAATAAAACAAAGAAATTTAGAAGTATGAATATTTCCTCACTTGATCTTAACAAGGCAATAAAGCATAGCGAGTTCAGGTAAGGTGTGAGCACCTAAACCTTTTTTTTTTGCATGATTCTTTTGCATAAACCTCTTTTGCATATTACCTAAAAGCAGCACATCCAAGAAAAGCTACAATGACAACGCTGAATCAGTTAAAGATATGCCCTTTTTACTATTGGCTTGATCCTTTGAAGAGAGAGAGAGAAAAAAAATACAAACAAAACTTGTGAGCTATCTTCATGAGTCTTTTTTTTTTTTGCTAAAACAATTACAGTATCTAAAGGTATTCAAGCACTGGAAATTTAGGTCAGAGAAATATTGCATATTTGCTATCAGTCTGAAGAGGTCTGTCGTCTCCTGGTTTGTTGTGGATTTTGGCGCATGCTTAGTAGTCGTCGCCCCGGCTCACCACCTCTTTGCATGTGGGCCTGAGTAGGATGGTGTGCTCATACTGGGCGGTGTAGCTGCCCTTGATGTCGCAGAGAGGTGGGTACGGGTCTATGATGCCAAGGTCGCACAGATTCTTCAACGCCATGAGGTACTTGCTCTCGCCCAGGCGGTCCAGCCAGCGGCGGCAGAATGCCAGAGTGCCAAAATTCTCATTGATCACGTTCAGCAGATGTTTAGCCCTCGGAAGCCTGTGGCGTTGGAGGCGACACAGAAAGAGAGGTGAGAGAAACGCGGAAACTGGAGGTTGAATCTCTATGAAAGCCAGCATGTAAAAAACATAAAGCACGGGGCTACGAGGTGAAAACAGAAACCTTATTGGCACGTGTCCAACGCTGAAGTTTTTCATGTAATGCGAGCACTCCATGTCATCGTGGACCGCGCCTCTTCCAGTGCTGCCAAATGTCTCGATAGCATAAGCTTCACCTTCCTGAGAAGCAGCAAAAAAAAGAAAAAGAGATGAGGACTTTAAAGTGCAGAAATGAAAGAGTGTTACAGCAGGGCAGGTGTCATTGAGCACTCATAGGACAAAAACACTTCAGAGGGAGGAGGGGAGGCTGAGAGCAAATTTAACAAAAACCTCAACTTGTCAGCCGCTGACATATTCTTGTGGAGTCTATTAAAGGGCAGTAGCACTCCGTTGGGTTGTTGATTGGTCGGATCTCATTGGCACTTTGTGTCTCTATCAGCACGTGGCTGCTGTCAGAGTCCCAGTGGTACGAGCTGATAACACTAAGACGCCCTTTCTCGCTGCACCGGTAATCAGTCAAAGAGCTAGCGGTCCCCGTGGCACGCCCAGCTGCCGCTCTCTGATCGCAAAGAGGGTAATTGCCCTTTTACACCAACACACTTTAGCTAAAAATACAACGCACAAAGCTGCCACATCAGCATCAGCCCCTCCCCAACTCTCCTGGAGCCATCAGGTGAAAGGCCTGACGCAGCAACTTGCCAATTAAAATGCTCACTTCTGTCCAAGAAAAAAAACAAAAAACAAAACAGCCATGCACCACAGCTGTGCAGGCAGGCACGAGCTCGCTTTAGTTCTCTGCATAATGCGAGGCCGTCTTTCTTCTTGGCCCCGTTAATGAACTCTTGATGCCCATGATTCGGTCCTCTTAGAGGGAAATGAGTGGATGGAGTTCTTACACGTGTTGCTACTCGATGGGGCCGGTAATTCCATTAAAAAGTGTAATTAAGGTGCTTAGGAGGGTGACCGAGAAGCTGTTAAAGCGGCGAATTGGAACATTTCTCCACACCCCGTCGTAACCCTAACCAGCCACATGTTCATCCTGTTGCACTTGAGAATTAAAAAGGGTTCATTTGCATTCATGCAAGGTCAATCGGGTGGAAAAGGTTTAATTTTAGACGCTTCAGTAAAAAAGAAAAAAAAAAAGAGGTCTGCAGTTTTGCTTTGTGCCCCAGTCTAGTCAAATCCACATGTAATCTGTGATAAATGGTGTACAAACCTCCATCCTTGTGGCTTCGCCACCTTTTACAATAGGGACCGTCTTCCCTGAGTGTATCCTGTACTGTCCAATGGAGTGACCGTTGAGATTCCTGACTGGCTTCACTGTCAAGAGAACGGCACAGAGAAGGTTTCATAAACAAGAAGCAGCCCTAAGCCTTGTTCATGATAAACAAGGATGAAGAATGCTATCAATTTTTTTTTTTACCTTGATATGTTTTCCCATCTATCTCAACTTCATAAGACTCCATCACCTCCTGAATGGTCTCGCCAACATCACACAGGCGCACATCAATTCCGGCGAACTGGAACAGATCGGAGTTTGCACACACGCACATCAGTAAATAACACATCTTTCATTGCACACTGACAGTCTGGAGAGTACGAATTACATGACACTTCTTTTTTTTTCCTAAATTTTTTTTAGTTAGAAGCAGAGCTGAAACACGTATGAGGAGGAACTAACTGTGCTCCAGTCTGAGCATCATCAGGTACCAAAGAAGTCCCATTTTCAAGTCAGACCTCATGTTTTTAAGCCACATTTGATAAAAAATATAAATTATAGTTTCTTTTTTGTGTTATATGCTGTTCAGTTGCTGTTATCATACTCATATTGAGGTAATCCATGCACTTTACACTTGATTGCTTTTATGCTTTCTCACTGTAGGATTATATCAGATATTAACTGTGTGTCCCCTGCAGTTGGATGTGACATTATAGCAGGAATTCAACAGTGTTCAAACTGAATTATTATATGCCACTGTACTTTTACCATTTTATCATTTGTGCCGTTATTTCAGTTTTCAGTTATCGTCACCCGTCATCACAGTTGCATTTCAATCCAGATATGAAATATAACCTAAACTGTGATCTGCGCACTGGTTTGATGATTCTCAATTCTTTTCTCAAGTCTTTGTGTAAGCACGGTGCATGGGAGGACGGGCTGCATTACCCTGATGCCAGTGTTGGTTGCGTCTCTCACAGCCTCCAGCAGTCGGTCGTACTTTGGATTGAAAGTGACGGTGAAGGCACAATCTATTATTCGACCTGAAAATACCAAACAGTTTGGTTAGTGCCGGCAACGGCTAATTATTTTCAATTTTTTACATTTTTTTTTTTTGCAGAAACATTCAGCATGTATTCATCCAGAAAAAGAGGAAGTTAATTAACTTGTGAGAACAGTTTATTCCAGGCGGCCAGAATCACAAGGCGATCCTCATTCCACCGTGTCAAATGGGGAATGGGAGACTCAAAAAATCACTTAAAAAGTTATTAGCGAGCTCTCACCGTTGATGTGCGTTCCAAAGTCAATTTTGCAGACGTCGTCGTAGCGCAGCACAGTCGGGTCTCCGGCGTTTGGGGTGTAGTGGGCTGCGCAGTGGTTGATGGAGCAGCCTGTGGGGAAAGCCAGGCCCGCCTTTAGCCCATCTTCTTTGATGAGCCGCCTGGAGCAGTCTTCCAGCTTTTCACTGACAGAAGCAGAAAGAAACACAAAGAGGCAGTGGATGTTAGAGAGAAGGCAGGTAAAAAAGTCAGAGGAGAAAATGAGGAACAGGTGAGCAGATCCTCATATTCTCAGACCATATCAATATCAGTCCAAGCATCCAAAACTAAACTTTCAAAGACAAATCTCAGCATGTTTCTCACCAGATCTCAATCATGGTCATCCCCGGTTTAATCCAGCTCATGACATACGCACGGACCTGCCGGTGTGCCTCGGCCGCCTGCCTGAAATCATTCCACATTTCCTCGTTAGCCCTGTCCAGGGCCCGCTTCTCCTCGCTGGTGGTCCGCCATGCTGCGCTGCGCCTAGGGGTGGGTGCAGGGGCACACCACGGAGAGCAGGCACTCATTATTTTCTCATTATACAAATGTTTGCAATGAGGCTATGACACATGCTCCCTGAAAAAAAAAAAACACTGCACAGGTATTTTTAACTGCATCAAAATATACAAAAAAAAAAAATGATAATGGATTTACTCCTTTACTGCAACCAAACACGAACAATTAGTATATTATAGCCGGTATGGATAGGAGGAAAGTGGGACCAAAGTTAAATGTTGCCATGCCACATAACGGAAGACCGAAGGAACATCGTGGAGGTCACACACCCGTCTTTTGATGGGGGATATTCACACTCCTCTCCCTTTGGAAAGTCTCCGTTGGGATACAGCTCACAAATAGGGACTGAGGGAGGGTCAGTCTGTCCCTTCACTGTGGCCCAGATACAGAAAAGGAGGAGCAGAGGAAAAAGCAGCAGGAGAGGGGAAAGAAAACACGTTAACAAGTTACGAGCCCTTCTGCTCGTGACATTGATATTTTCACTTTGAGAGAACAATGCCCGGCATTCAGGTAGAGCAAAAGAATTACTGTGCTGGGGAAGTCATTCATACCGTCCCATCTGAACAACAAGCAGTTTTGTCCGACACTTGGAGGGTCACTCGTGCATTGTGTAATACTGACGACTAATGAGATGGATTTAAAAAGAGACAAACTGCTGCTGTGCTCTGTTTGTAATCATCTGGTGTTCCCAAGCGCTTTGTCTGCTTTCAAATACACACAGATGCTCAAACACAACCGCAAAGATTTTACTAAACATTCTTTCAATTCTATCAACATATATAACATATCTGCTTAATATCTTATTTGCTTTGTGTGTGTGCTTTGTAAGTGAACAAACAATAAGAAAAATCCCCGTGCTGACTGAAGAATTTGAATTTTGGTGCATTTTTGTGTGCTACAGAAAAAAAAATTGCTTACATCCTTTTTTCTTCTTCTTCTTCCTTTTCTTTTTTCCAGCTGAGTTCTCTCCCTCGTCCCCATCTGTTGAAAGCGTCATTAGTTTCAATACAGTTTGCAAAGTGAGAAATATCGACAGGCGTTTGGGCACAATTCCCGGAGTGCTACTGAAAATCAAATATCACATTGCAGATATGATCAGCTGAATTTCACAGTGCACTTTCGGGGGACTTGAAGTCCAGCAGCATGACCGCTGCAGACAATGATGCTGATAGTAGGCGGATGTAATAAGAAGATACCTTCTTCTCCATCCTCGGCCCTTTCTTTGTCCTCCAGTGTTTGCTGTTCCAACTGTTTTCTCACATCACCAACACCTCCGGCTTCTCCATCCCCCTCAGCCTCGTTTGTCCCTGCTGCAAAGTCACACAATGCCGTGCATGCATGTGCAGGTGAACATGCAGGTGTATGCCGGTGGCATGCACACGCGCACACGCACGCACACACATACACAGAGGGAGTAAATTATCTGTGGTTCAGAGTCCATTCAAGAAAGTGCATCTACCATGATCTGAACTTGGCAGGGTGTGTGAATAATTTCTTGCCTTGAGAAGTCAGTATTCTCAAGGGCATATGTAGCTTGCAGCATTATGACATTTAGCCCTTCATAGACAGAACTGTGAGGACCACGCTTGACTTAGGGCAGCTTCAGCAACTTAACCTTTTGGGATATTTCTGCTTCCCACATGATGAAGCAGTAATGCTGCAACTGGCAACATATCATCTTATTGCACTAAAACCGTGGATTTATTACATAATTTCACGCAGATTATGTGGAGAATTATAGGATCAAACATATTTAATCTGGTTAAGTTACATTTATTCCCCTCATATCTTCAAGTGACAGCTTCCAATCCATATTTGACGTTACATTTCATTTTCGGAGTCTGTCCCGTTTCCAGATGAGCGCCCACAGCTCCAGCAGCAGCCGCTCGGAGTTGGGACATCTGGACAGGAATACCCTCTGACAGGTTAAAAAGGTCTCCTGTCCAGCACATTTAATGCTCTGCACAACACCGAGCAGTAAGGGGAACGATTTTTTTTTTTTTGCGCTATTTTCTTTAAAAGGATTCTCTAATCGCAAAATGTGCGCCTTACCTGGCGCTGTAGTCCTGCTCCTCTTCTTCTTTCTTCTTTTCTTCTTTACCGATTCTGAGGCGTCAGCTTCTTCTCTTTCCTCGTTCAAGTCATCCCCATTGAGAAGTTCGGGCTCTACTTCAGCCTGGAACTGTAGCTCCGCCATGATCAGCGGCTAAGAGACGAAGTGACGCATAAGCTGCTGGGAGCCTCCAGTGGTCAAAGCAGAAAAGTGTGCTGGAGGGAGCTTCAGCCAATAACGAGCTATTAGACGACCTCTATGCAACAACTTAACCAGAAAAGAAGAAGACGATCCTCCTGTGCTCCAAGCAGCAACAAACAAACAAATAAAAAAAATAAACTTTCAATCTTGATCAGATTTTCAGAGTTGACGAATTTACATTATTGGGACTCACAGTTCCTGTAGTGACGCTCGGGTGTATGTGACAATGGTGTCCCGGTGTGTGGTCTTTAAAAGCTGCACTGCGTGCTGGACTCATCACTTTCTCCGACCGTCCAGTGGCTGCGTTTCAGGTTACCTGGCAGCCCAGCGCACACCTGACTGCTGCAGCTCCTCAGTATCAACCTGTGCGCCTTTTCTTTCTCTTTGTGTGTCCACATTGCCAAACGCTTGACACCTTATCTGTTATTGAGAGTAACGTTTTGTTGTTTGCACTGTCACAGATTCAATTTGATGCTCGGAGTCGATCATTAACGGCGCGTAACGCGAGAAGTGCGTATCCAAGCAACAAGGCGAGAACATGAACGGAAAAGGGGGTTATTTGCTGGAGTGATGTTGATCTTGAAGCACTTTTTTTCAGCTGGGTTACTGTTGCTTTGCTGCAAACAGATACAGTGTATGGGGGGTTGCCTTTGAAACGGAAAATGAGTTCTTCTGGTGGAACAGAAGCCAAACGGGGGCCCTTTTATTTCTTTGATCAGGTGAGGTGAGGATGCGTTTTGCTGTCTGTGTAGTTTAAAAGAAACAGCACAACTTTTACCGTCCACCCTCCTCTCTGCAGCCAGGAAGACGAAATGGAGTTAAGGGAGAGCGAGGAAACAGTTTACATTTGAGTGTGATAAATGGAGAAGCGCAATTCGGGGGTTTGATACTAAGGTAGGGTAATTAGAGGCTTGCACATTCTGACAGAGGTGATCTGCTGTTGGAGCAACCGAAAAGAAGAAGAAGAAACGTGGTTTACTGTGAATAAACTGTCTTATTTTCTCACAGTAATCTAGAGGAGAGCGAGGGAAGGAAGGAAGAAGACGATAAACCTGGCACCTCATCTACTTTAAACTTGAATGGTCCAATGGAGGCATACAAGCAAGCAGCCCCTCAGGTATTAAATGAATTGGCTCGCCTGCTTTGGCAGCATAAGTGGGCTGATGAGCGGCGTCTTCCTCGCGGGGTTGTAAATATTCTGAACCGCACCTGGTACGAGCTGGCTGCAGGGGCTCTGCGTTCAAGTCCCAAACTGACTGACAAAAAGACACCAAAGTCTGCGGGCTACCCGAAGCTGCAGCAGCCTCCCCGCCAGGTGTCAGCCAGCGGCCGGGAGGTCACGGCAGAGGGGAAATCGTGCGCAGCGGGAAGTGCTGGTTTCACACGAAGAAAGTCGCAAGTCAAACTAAACCCACGTGTGAAAAAGAGCGAGGAAACGTGCAGTAGAGGTAAAAAACAAAAAACAACAAAACAAAAACTATTTCAGGCCACGTTTTCTGTGGCCATAAAAAGAGACACTAGAAGAGAAACTATCTCTCTCTCTCTCTGTGTATATATATACATATATATGTATATATGTATATATGTATATATATGTATATATATATGTATATATATATGTATGTATATATGTATATATATATATATGTATATATATATGTATATATATATGTATATATATATATGTATATATATCTGTATATATATATATATATATATATATATATGTATATGTATATATGTATATATGTATATGTATATATGTATATATGTATATATATGTATATATATATGTATATATATATGTATGTATATATGTATATATATATATATGTATATAT
>VUQR01031141.1:16830-26907 GCA_015108515.1 Hemichromis elongatus | reverse complement strand
TGTCTAAAAAATAATATTTTTTCAGTTTTAGTTCTCAATTTAGACATTTGTTATGTCTTATATGTTCCATTGCAAATATAATATGTGTTTATGAGATTTCCATCCTGTTTTTATTAAGTTTTTGCACCGTATCTCAGCTTTATTTGAAATGGGTTTGTACAAATACCTCAAAAAATAAAAATCCTCAGCTATAAAGTGAGGTGAAACAATTCTGTTGGTTTGTTCACTGTTGGGATTTTATAAGTCTTACAGGCTCATTATCAGCATGTTAAGCATATGAATCAGTATCAAGAACTGCAAACCTGCACAAGCAGAGGTTTTATTGATTTCTGTGTGCACCTTTGTTTATTTCTCTCACTTGTGGTGTGATGCTGCACTTTGCTTTGTCCAGGGTCTACCAGTTCAGCAAGAGACATGCGATGGAAGAGTGCCGGCAGCAGGTCGCTCTGACTCAGGGCCAGAGAGCCAAGCTGGAGGTTCAGAGGCTTCTTCTGAAAGAGAAACTGGACCAGCTGGGCTCCAGAGAACCTCCCTCTGCCCTAAATCTGGACACAGATTCTGTTTCACTTTCATCCAGCACGAGCAACGTATGTTCTCCGAGACAGCAGCTTTCTCTCCTTTGTCTTTGATTAGCTCCTAATTACTAGTCCTGTACAAAATAAGCAGTGTGTTGCATCTAAACTCTGAAAAGAACATGCTGAATTATAAAGCATGAAAGCAGTTAGTCTTTCTATAAGTCACATCAACCATAACTGTTGTTTTGTATTCCTAAAAAAAACCCCAAAAAGCCTGAATCCTCAACACCCTGGGCTCAGGCAAGTAAGAGGTTAGAAACAGTATCAGTATCAGAGTTTTCAGCCATCCATCAATCGTATACAATATGAGACATAGTTGTTTATTGATTTTTATCCAAAATGCTTGTTGTCCTTTAGCTATATACTGTACTTAACACTCAGAAAATGTCAATCCCATTTTTCATCAGCTGAACTAAAACATCTGAAAATTTTTCTACATACACAAAAGACCCATGACTCTCAAATATTGTTCTTAAATCTGTCTACATGTGTGTTAGTGAGCCCTTCGCCTTTGCCGAGATAATCCATCCCACTTCCTAGGTGTGGCACATTAAGGGGCTGATTTGACAGCATGAATATTGCACAGGTGTGCCTTAGAGTGCCCGCAATAAAAGGCCACCCTGAAATGTGCAGTTTGATCAAACAGCACAATGCCACAGATGCCGCAACCTTTGAGGGAGTGTGCAATTGGCATGCTGACTGCAGGAATGTCTACCAGAGCTGTTGCCCATGAAATGAATGTTCATTTCTCTACCATAAGCCATCTCCAAAGGCGTTTCAGAGAATTTGGCAGTACATCCAACCGGCCTCACAACCGCAGACCACGTGTAACCACACCAGCCCAGGACCTTCACATTCAGCATGTTCACCTCCAGGATCGCCTGAGACCAGCCACCCAGACAGCTGCAGCAGTAATCGGTTTGAATAACCAAAGAATTTCTGCACAAACTGTCAGAAACCATCTCAGGGAAGCTAATCTGCTTGCTCGTCGTCCTCATCGGGGTTTGGACCCGACTGCAGTTTACCATCGTAGCCGACTTGAGTGGACAAACACTCACATTCAATAGCGTTTGGCACATTTGGAGAGGCGTTCTGTTCACAGATGAGTCCCGGATTTTCACTGTTTAGGACAGATGGCAGACAGCGTGTGTGGTGTCATGTGGGTGTGGATCAAGTGGCCCATTGTGGCGGTTGGGTTCTGGTATGGGCAGGCGTATGTTATGGACAACGAACACAGGTGCATTTTATTGATGGCATTTTCAATGCGCAGAGGTACCGTGACGAGATCCTGAGGCCCATTGTTGTGCCATTCATCCACGACCATCTCCTCATGTTGCAGCATGATAACGCACGGTCCTATATTGCAAGGATTTGTACACAATTCCTGGAAGCTGAAAACATCCCAGCACTTGCATGGCCAACATACTCACCAGACATGTCACCCATTGAGCATGCTCTGGATCAGCGTATACGACAGCGTGTTCCAGTTCCTGCCAATATTCAGCAACTTCGCACAGCTATTGGAGAGGAGTGGACCAACATTCCACAGGCCACGATCAACAACCTGATCAACTCTATGCGACCGAGATGCGTTGCCTCGCGTGAGGCAAATGGTGGCCACAGCAGATACTGACTGGTTTTCTGCCCCTCCAACCCCCCATAAAGCAAAACTGTGCACATTTCAGGGTGGCTTTTAATTGTGGGTAGTCCTGCACATTATTCACGTTGTCTAATCAGCTGCTTGATATGCCACACCTGTGAGGAGGGATGGTTTAGAATTTTCCTCCTGCTTCTGCATAAAGTTGCTAGCATGGAAAGAAACTCTTCCTCCCATACATTTTGTTGCTGTTTTTTTTTAAATGAAACAAGTTCATATCGTCTCCTTTATTTACTTTTGTCAAAACAAATCTGCCACTGTGATGAATGTTAACCACTGACCACACCTATCAGTCTCATATAATATAAATGAAAGTACTGATAGTATTGCAAGGTTTTTACTTTTAAATATATTTGGAATATTTTCTCTTTTTTTGATATCCACAGTAGAAAAATAATCGTCATTTGTCTTATAAAAGACCCTCAGTCCATTTACTGTCTGAAGCCTGAGCTTTGGCTCACAGGAATTATTTATTCATTATATTAGTGTCATTATCTGAAACTTTGTTTATTCTGAGCGTTCATTACTGTAGCGATAAATACAGGACAGGAAATGGCACAAATAGGTGCAGTTTATCTCACTTCAGGCCAGTCGCTACAAACTTGTCCTGTGCACCCAATCCTTCGTTACACTCTCACAGATCAATCATCATAAATAATATAATAGAGCTGGAGCAGCCTGATGTAGTCTTGCACTAAGCTCATAACCTTAAAAGCACATGAGGAAAGTGAGACATGACGATTGTAATGCTGACAGTAGACATTTATAGGTTTTTTTGTGACATGTGTAACGAGGTTTGGTCTTGTTTTTCAGGATCACACTCCACCCAGAGTCCTAGTGGAAGGGATCTTAAACAATCTGAGCAACCTGTTTAAACCCAAATTTGAGGTAAGTTAGCAGCTAAGTTGCAATTAATGCACAATAATTACAGTAACTGATAGAGAATTTGCATTTATAACAGCCTATATGGTACATGCTAGTTTATTTCTAGAGAAGGATGTTCCAGTTGAAGTTTTCTTCCCCCTCATAACTCTTGAACTTCTCTGATTCTACACAGTGCCCTCTTTTCTTTTTTTAATCACACAACCATTTATCATGTTCTGGAGGAAATGGCAACATCTCAGAGTACATCCTCTGAGTGGTTAAGCTTGCTCAGGCGCACAATCTGTCTTTGGGGTCTCATGCTCATGACCGCCCTTTGGGACAGAAAATAATGAACTTTATCACAATATGCTAATTTTTTGAGAAGGACCTGTATATATAGATATAGATATATATAAAAATTGTGTGCATGCTCCAAAAGATCATATCAGGTGAATAATATTTTAATGCCCTTATTGTGCTGTACTGTGAATCTAAACTATTTGCTATTTTTGTATGAACTACTTTTCCCTCTATCTACCAGGCCTGTGGTACCCTGGGGGCATGAAAGCATTGTGGTTATACTTTAAAGTTTTACAGACTCTTCTTTGATGTACCTCCATTTAATCTCTGCGGATTCACCCCCAAATCTATCCCTTCTCATTCTTATTGTTTCATTATTCATGTTGGCTTTTAAAGACCCCGCTTTCCTCTTCTCCTGCCTCCAGGTGCCTCCGGTCCTCAGTCTGGTGAAAGAAGTGGATCGTCCTCTGGGGCAGCAGGACTGGTACCACGGTGCCATTCCCAGACTGGAGGTCCAGCAGCTGCTGAAGAACGATGGCGACTTCTTAGTGAGGAAGAGTCAAGAGAAGCAGGGTTATGTGCTTTCTGTGCAATGGGAAAGCTCCTGTAAACATTTTCTCATCCAGAACACAGAAGTAAGTGAATCTAAAGTGTTTTTAAAGACACTATTTATACATTGCACATTCTTGCATCATTCACTTCCTTATTAATGTTTTTTACCGGTTTTAAATATGCAAAAAAAAAGTCATTCTTTCTGTGACTGTTGTAATATGATTCATTTGTGGCCTATAAAGTAGATTTGAGAAAATAAAACTTGTTATTGTAAACAAGTTTTGAAACATAGATATATATATAAATAAAACACACACACACACACACACACACACACGCACACACACACACACACTATATTTCCTCTACCACTGAGATAAGCAGTAATGAGCTCCGCCGGCTCCTTCTACACACCTCTCACAGTCCTGCAGCTGTATATCTTTCCATTGCCACACTCTGTCCATTCTCTTATCTGCTGCCCTCTCACCTCTATTACTCTTAACTATTCCTCCGCTTCATCTTTTCCGACCCTCTCTTCCTCCGTCTTTGCTTATTCCAACCTCTCATCAACTCTTCCTCCCCTTTCCTTTTACTATTTCCTCTACTATTTATCTCTTCTTTAGTCTCTTTTTCCTCTCTTGTTCTCTCTTTAATTCTCAATCTTATAATTACCTTAGATTTAAATTTGCTTTCAAGTTTGACTTTTAGTAAGTAAGAATACAATGATGCATTTTTAAACATTAGAAATTCTTAATTCTGTTGCAGAATAATTTTTAAACTGAGAAGAATGAAGAAGCACATTAATTATTGATCCATATTATTTTCTTAAAAAAAGCTAATATGAAGTTTAAGAATACTCAGGCTTTCAGTGTTATAATGTAATATGAGATATACATAACAATTTAATATATATTACTGTATTATCTCTTTTCCGGAAATTCATCCTTTTTCTTGGCACAATAACATGATTAGTGTGCGCAATCACAGTCCAGGCTAGTCACCATATTGCATAGTTGATGAGCTGCCTGTAGCAGATAAAATGAAACTGGAAATCTTATGTGGGAATTGGGATGGAGCTGGAGTACTGCAGCCTGGAGAATGAGCTGGAGCTGGGAGGAACTGATGACTTAAAAGTATTTAATTATAACTTACTGCACCTTATAGGCTCACAAAGTTCTTGTACAGGGGTGGGTGTAATGTGTTAATGCATTAGTGTAATCCCATTACATTTTTCTGTATTGTAGTAATATAAGACATTACTGTACTAAATTCAGTAATCAATGTACGATTAAGTTTATTTATGTCTAGTTTTTTTACTTGCGTTACAAATATTCTTTAGTTCTCTGCACATCAGGTGGATAGAAATGTAAAAACATCAAACAAACGTGCTTTTTGTTGTTCCTGTGCACTTTCCAACAATCAACTGATTTCAATTTGTGTGCAGAAGGAAAATGGTGGCCACGTGTGGAACTTTGTAGGAACGGAGATATGGACATTACTTTTACTTTATAATTTTTTTTTATTTTTTAATTTTTTTGCAAAAAAGGAAAGGAGCATGATGGCAAAAGTCAAACTGCAACTGAACCTGAGTGAATGCTGACCCCAGCACAGCAGCCAGAGCCTGAGTTTGAACAGGTAACACACTGATGAGCAGACAGGACTGCTGCCTCCATGTCTACCTGTTCACGTTTCTAAAATAGAATCACTGTGCTGATCTTTGGGCTCGTTTTCTTTGTTTTGTGTTGTTAGCTTTGTCTCAAACCAAAAATAAATACAATTATATCCCTGAAGCTTCAGTTATATATATATTTGTTAACTGGTAATGTGAAACATTAGGTCATTTTGTGGAGTAAGAAGAAAGTAATGTAATAAGTGATGTAACAAATTACTTTCTCCAGCCTGTAACTAATTAACATGTTGCATTACTCTGGGGGAAAGTAACTAGTAATGTGTAAGACATAACTTTTTTTAAATAACGACCCCAACACTGTTCATCCAATGCACTTACAGATTAACAGACATTTAAACCATGTTCCACTTTTTGCTTCTGTACACCACCTCAGTGGATTTAAAATCAAATAATCAATGTGTGATTCAAGTGTAAACTTTCAGCTTTAGGGGTTTAAAAACCAACTTTGAAAAAAGTATTGTTGGTTTAATTAATTATAGCCATCCTTGAACATACCTAACCCTTTAAGCAATTGGAAAAGCGAACATATTTACTTGCATGTGTCCCATAGTTTGCACCTTGTTTCTTAATTGTAAAATTAAGCATTAAGTTCCTGCAGTTCCTAAACAAATATCCCCTGTCATGGTATAAAGGGGCAGAAAAATGTGTCATTGTCCAAATAATTATGGAGCCGACTGTTGTCTCTTTCTTTAAAGACTGATGCAATTTTTGCCTGTCTATATAATAAATGCTATTTTTTTTGAGTGAAAGCTTGTGTAGCGTATAAAGACATCGAAGAATTTCAAATTGCTTTTATTATAGTGTATTTTGTATTATGTAGTAATTCCACAAACACACAACACTTTGCTTTTATAACTTTCTCTTTGTTGGCTGAAATAATGCATTTATGCTCCAGATGTTTCTTCTGTGCTGTGGTTCTAACTTGTGTACAGTCACAATCAACAAACCTTGAAGCTGAAGGATACGAAACTTTATGGAAATCCTTTGTGAAAAACATGGAGGCAAAGTTTTTCAAGGAAAGATGACATTGTTTCGAAAAAATTGCACAGTTAGATTCCTCACATGGCTCTTAACTCTTAAAGAAATTATTGCTGAAATCTAATCATAAATTGTGTCAGTGTAGCATGTTTTTTATTGTTACCAAGACTGAATGAAACAAACGAAACAACAAACTTTCCTTTTAAGTACATTTGGTGTCCGATGCTACTTCAGTGTAGAGGAAAATCATTTTAAACTATTTAAATGGTTAATTTTTCTTATTGAGTGACTATATAACAAATATAAATGCGTGATTAGAGAGTTTTCACGGGACTATGCAGTCTGCAAACCTCAATGAACGAAGCGACATTGTGAAAAGGAGTGGGACAAAATTCAAATGAAATCTTCTCTTTTTCATTTCAAAGTTAAAAGCAGTGAACCGTTTTGATGTACTACTGTACTGTAATGTGCTGACGGTTCAGCTGTGATTGAGAGCGCAGCGGTATACTGCCTGCCCTGACATTTGCTAATGTTAATGTTGGAAAACACTGGTCCCACAACATACTGTATGATACGAGTAAAGTCTGTCATTTGGTATTTAGACTTATTTGCTGTTGAGAGGGAGTTCATGTTGCGTCTTTGAAAGGGCAAATGGGAGACAGCTGAAGGATTGTCTTGCAGCTGGTGAGAGAGATGTTGAAGGTAAAGTAATAATAATGTCAATATTTTAAGCCTCTCTCTACTCTTATCAAGTTTGCCATTTTGGGAGAGATTAATTAATTTTAGAGGCTGAGATGTGTCAAAATGCAAGTCCAGGTGAAGTTTTTCATAATGGCACTTCCTTCATACTCTCTGATTAACACTGAGGTGTGTGAGCTTGAGCGTGTCTTTCATCATAAAATCAAATATTTCAGCACTCTTGGGATGATCTTGGGACTCAGCTTTTCCAGATATGTTCTGAAAGCATCACTTGAGAAGAGCCACAGTAACTTTTGGTAATTTAGAGGTTAGGTTTAAAACTTTCATGTAAATGTAATCTTCATAATAACTAATTATTATCCCATTCTTATTAATAATAGTGCTATTACTATTATTATCCTGACAGTTCATAAACATAAAGAAAAACATTTTCCATAAAAAGCTACGAGTGATGTTATTTTGTTTTGCACTTTGCTAATTATTATTCAACCTGTACAAACAATAACTGATAAAATGTTGCATTACTTATTTATTCTCACATTTGTTATTTATTTATTTTGCAGATGTAATAAAGTTACACTTTAAAGAGATTTGTTTCGTGATGGAGGGATTTTGACCGTTTTGTTTACCAAATATTCACAAAATCAGCACAAAAGCTAGATTGTTTCTCTACCGTATCAAATGTTAGACCGAGGTGAGGCCACACTTATGAAAAGAGTAATCCTTGGGTGATTTCAACATGAAAACATCCTCTTCACAAATCTAATAAAGGGCTTTTCAGATGTTTTAGTGCAAAGGCACAACAGTAAGCAAGATATTGTACAATGGATACATACAGCATCTTTTCTTTAGCAGCAGAAACTCAAAGAAGTAAAAGCAATTTAACTTTTATGTAGGTGTTTTTATTTTTTGTTGTTACAAAACACTGATCACTGTGATTTGTAAATGCACAACATTTTTAAAGATGGCTGCAGTTCCCTACATTCGCATATCGCTGTTCCTCTGCAAGCTGCTATTTAGTCAGGTTTTTTTTTTTAATTTTGCTGAATTCATTTCTGCAGTGAAAGCACTTAAATAATCAGTTTAAGTGTAAGAATATAATTTCATTTGTTAACACTGGCACACTGTCTCACTCTTCTAGTTTGTATATTTTGATGTTGGTTTTAAGGTGTTTTTCTGCCCTGTCATCCAGGTCTGTCTTGCAAAACAGATCTTTAATCCCAACGAGATGCTGCAGGGTTACATGAAATAAAATAAATAAATCGCTCAGTCACATGCTAGGGCAACAATCTTTTGAAAAATGGTGGTGTATCCTGCAGAGCAAGATTGCACCTTTAACACCAAGTAACCCTCCTTTTCTGTTTGTTATCTCCTCTGCTTCTTTTATTCTTTTGTCAT
Organism: Hemichromis elongatus; assembly: GCA_015108515.1. Taxonomy (NCBI): domain Eukaryota; kingdom Metazoa; phylum Chordata; class Actinopteri; order Cichliformes; family Cichlidae; genus Hemichromis; species Hemichromis elongatus. The sequence continues at coordinate 18,194 of VUQR01031141.1, read as the reverse complement.
TATTTTTCCATCTGCTACGTTCACAAACCCTCCCATCACACTCACACTTCCTCTGCTCTTTATGCTCTCATCCATCCCGCTTACAGTTCTGCTTTCTTTATACTTCAACCTTTTCTGCATACATCCATATCCTTCTTTCATTTCCAGTGCCTCCCACTTTTTCCTCTTTCGTCTGGCCCTTCATTTCGCTGCTCCACTTTATACCCATCTCGCTCTGCATGCATGTGTGTGTATGTGTGTGTGTGTGTTTGTGTGCGTGGCAGCTGGAAGCTCGTGGTTATTTTTCAGGCAGCAGCCCAGAAGATTGGACTGTCATAATCTATGGTCCTGAGTTATAAGTGTTTCTAACCCAAACTGGGGGACAGGACCATTTTTTCTTTCCTCCTCTTCTCCACCAACGCCATCTCCTCCTCTCTCTTTCTCTTTCCCCTCCCTCCCCTCTGTTCTCTCGTCTCCCATCATTTCTCACTCTTCCTGCCGTTCTCTTGTCACTATGCATTGCCATTTATTTTCTGCACTGGTGGCAATTCAAACTCTTGCTATTGATCACCACCCACCTCGTGTCATCTCTCATGCACTAAATTTAGAGTTTACCACTGGCGATGTTTCACAGTTCGAGTGGACGGCGTCTTCATGTTGTTGAGGTTTGTGATCTGATCTAGTTGTCAACTATTTAGTTGAACATATTTTGAACTTTAATAGAAACATAAGTTGTAGAGATTTGACTGAGCAGTTTCTAGTATTTGGCTGTAATATGTTTATGTTTGTTATTTTTTTTTTAATATACATTTATTTATTTAATAATTTTGTCATATTTGTTGAAGATCCCTCCATATATCCATCCAGCCATCCATCATCTATACACCCTCTTCCGCTCAGCCAATCCAGGGTCATTGGGGTGCAGGAGCTGATCCCAGCTGTCATAGGGAGAGAAGCAGGGTACATCCTGGACAGGTCGCCAGTCAATTGGAGAGTCTGAAGGTATAATATTTGTGGATATTAAAACACACACACACACACACACTCGCACGCACGCACCCCTTTTAGAAGCTATTTTTTACTTCAACCCTTTGTCAGGCAAAGACACTTTAATACTTATAATATTGCTATTAATTATTTCACAGTGATTCATTTTATTAAAGACGGTTTGATATCCAGGCTGATTCATGTTCCTGTTTTTTCATTTTAGTTCACCATGAGAGTCTCTCGTTGTGGTTTGTTGCTCTTCTCTGCTCTTTGTTTCACAGGGTCCATGTTTTTTATTTCTCTCTCATCTCCTGCTCCACTCTGTGTGTGTGTGTGTGTGTGTGTGTGTGTGTGTGTGTGTGTGTGTGTAGGTGTGTGTGTGTGTGTGTGTGTGTGTG
>VUQR01031141.1:0-16810 GCA_015108515.1 Hemichromis elongatus | reverse complement strand
CACTCTGTGTGTGTGTGTAGGTGTGTGTGTGTGTGTGTCTGTGTGTGTGTGTGTAGAGCAGAAGACAGGAGTGACAGACTTCAACTTCTGTTACTTATAGTTGATTTGGTTAGTCTGCTCATCCATTATAGGCAAGTTTTAAAGGACAGAGGGAGTGACTAGTTGCACATTCATAGATGCAGCTGCAGAAAATCCAAGTTACATCTAAACCACTTTAAGGCAAGAATGATTTTTTTTTTTCATTAACACAATCAAAATATATAAAGTTTCAAGATTTGGTTTTAGGGCTTTATTAAATTCCAGGAATTTATTGTTTATTAGTTGTTCTTTAATGATGTGTTTCTCACGAGTGTGTCTATTGGGACTTTATGAAGCACACACACTCGTGTTGTAAAGATTCAGGCAAATGAGATTTTCATAAAACCAGAATGCAATTTGCTAAGTGCATTAGGCCTCTCCATCTGTGGCAACTTGCCTTCAGACCTTTTTGTCAAGCAAGTGTATCTGTTGAAGCGATAGCACAAAACTGACATAAACAGAACGTGAATTTACTTTTTTAACAGCTTTTACCAAAGTTCTTTGAAATGTTGAAAAAAGGCTTTTATTTTATAATATTATTAAAAAAATATGGACGTCTTGAACACTATGGAGTATAATTGATAAATAAATGAGCTAAAACAACAACAGCTAACAAGAAAACATTGTTTTCTATGTGGATCCTTAAAACATTTATTGTGATTTATCATCATTATCAATGCATTCACCGCTGTATAAATCTGCTCAAGTACACGGATCTGAACTTATAAGGTCAACCAGTTTCTCTAAATCAATACAATCTGTCAGTATTTTACTTTTTAACCTTTTATGAAATCAAAAAAGCATACTTCCTGAGTTCACGAACCATATTTTAGTACAAATCATCACTTTAGCTGTTTTGCTCTGCAGTGCCAGAAAGGATTTAACTGTGAAAGATCAACATACAGAGTACGGAAAAGAAATGGAAATTTTCCCTGTTTTACAATCAGCGTGCATTTGAAAAGAAAGGAAAACACAATAACTGCATCTACCTCATCCCCCCCACTGCACTCATGCATTGCTGCTATTTGTCCCCTAAATCCCCTTCATCCCTACCTACCACATCCCTCAGTTTGCCTCAATACACGTGAGCAAAGCCACAGAGTTTTTCAACTCATTTAATGTGATCAGTTCATTAGAAAGATGAAGCACATTCCCTCTAATGGGCACTTGAGCAGCAACAAGGGAGAGCAGATTGCCTCCCTCACTTGCTGAATAATTAGACTGAGGGGGAAAAAGGAAGGGACACACGGGGGGTTGTCAGCAGTGGGCGGTTAGAGGAAAGAGAAAACAATCTCTTCAGTCCAGGGGGATGTGGTGGGGACACAGAGATGGCATGGGGACAGCTGGTGCATGTGTGTAAGACTGTATGCACTGCTAAAATCACCTCAATGCAAGGTAAGTGCATGTTTTAAAAACACCTCCCTCCACCACCATTCATTCAGGGTAGTCAAGGTCACTCTACAGATAGAACTTAGAAAGTTGGAAAGAAATACACTTGTTGGTTTTAAAAGCATCTTTCTCTTTTTTGTTGTTTCTTATCTGTGTTTCTTTCTTCTATCTATTCCATCAAGTCCGTGTGTTTCTCTATTTCCATTACTGAATAGTGAATTTAAAGCTCTATTACCTCTGTCATTATTTACGAAAGCTGTCTTTGTCGTCTTTGCCACGAGATATTGGCAAAAACAGTATTCTTAAGACCTCAGGCGGGAGGGAGAAAAAAAAAATGAAATCCAAAGAATTCAATTTTTGGAGTTTATTCTGGCTACTCATCTCAAGGGAGATAGCCAAAAAGATAGGGCTGTGTTCAGGGAACAAAAGTGTTTTTCTCTGAAAACAGTGGAGGCAAAATAAGAATAAGATAATGAGAAGAATCAGGAGTCAGGCAGCCTGAAGAGAACTGCACAAATACACACAGTCTGTCTGTTTTTGCTGTCTCTTTGTCTCCTTATTCTCCTGTGCTCTCGTCGATCAAATTCAGATTGATGGTGATAACGACGTGAGGAACATCATAACTCTGATGCACTTGGACCTTTAAAGCCTCTGGCCCCTATTAAACCCTGTCAATGTGCCACGATTCAGGAGGGTCCAAATCCAACCTAACACCACAAGAGCCTTTATCTTACACGAATCAGAACAAGTAGAAGATTGGACGTGACAATATTTATCTCAATTCTTAGCTCTGCTTGTTTTTCTTTTGAAGTTTTCTTTTAACGCGTGGATTCAGACAAATGTTATTGCAAGTTGTTAATCAAATGTAGAAATGTCAACAGTAATATATGGAGAAGCGGCGAGAAAACGTCTGAAACCTTAAGGTCAGCGATTGGTAATTGAGAAGCTACGAAAGTGATTTTTTTTTTTTTCAAATTCTTCTGCGCTCTCTCTGGTTAGATATAGAGATGATATCAGCTAATCTCAAACACTAATTCCTCCACCTTCATAACAAAAGCGCATTGTGTTTGGAAAAAAAGAAATCCTGCTGCTGTCAACTTATCTAGACAATAAAGCAGCACTGCAGATCCAAAAGGGAGGGAGCGGGTCACAAAGAGAGAAAGCAAAGAATGAAAGGATATAAGAAAAAAAAAAACAGATTTATGAAAGGTTAGAAGAGGTTTATGAGATTTGGGAGCCACATTTGTTGGGAGAAAGAATATGATTTACTTTATCAGTGGCAAACAAGATGTTATTTATGAAATAGGGTTTTGTTTTGCTTTGTTATGAGGGCAAGGCAAATCGTACATATGAGGACTTCTCACATTGGTCTCTGTCCATGGCTCTTCTCTTCTCTCTTTCTTTTTCCTGTTAAATTGCTTTTATTTTGGTGTTTCTCCATTGGGATGCAGTTCAAGGTTGATGCCAAGATGTCACGAGTCTTTCTAATCGGGTGAACAAAAAATGTGGCAGCTTTACAAGTGCACATGTATCAGTGCACGTTCGTGTACCTTCATTGTAGCTGTCAGTTTGCGTCTCTGTGAAAAGAACCCAGCAAGTGGGGCGGAGCTTTGTCTGAAACTCATAAACCAAAAATGAAGCAACGTCTGTGAGCTTGCTCGGGCTGGCCCCTGACAGAGCATATCCCTGTAACACATGTGGCGTAATTATGGTGCCGTAATTAAGCCATCATTGGTTTTCTAACTCACGACTGCTGCCTAGTAGCTCACCTGTAAGCTATTCTGTTACTTGGAACTGATGCTACTCTTCATTAATCATTCTCAGATTCCCCACTACCACCCCAACATCAACCTGTTTAGTCCAAATTTACACCCTCTTAATTAACTCCTAAAAAACAAGTTTGTCTCCTGAATTCTATACTTTGAAGGACTAGACTTTTTCTTGTGTTAATATTTTATTAATTGATACATAAAGATACATAGTGTTGACCAAATTATGAGTGTTGACCACGTGCAATAAACCTGTTATACGTGCAATACTTTTCTCAGTTGTATATAGCACTTGTATTTGTATTTGTATTCTATTTTATTATATTGTATATAGCATTTTATTTTATTATATTACATTCTGTGCAATATCTTATTCTTCCTACTGCTGTAACGATACAAATTTCTCACCTGTGGGACTAATCATCTTATCTTATCTTATAAATGGAAATTTAAACTATGACAGTTTTTTGTTGTATAAAATGGCATTGTGGTGAAACTAATAGCCTGTAGCTGACAGCAGGGCTGGACACTAAATAAGAGAAGAATGGAGGAGGATACAGGTAAGAGTCTGGGACAGAAGGAGGCAGTGAAGATGCTATTCTTTTTGTGTGTCCATGACAGAGAGGCAAAGACAGGATATTTGAATACAATAAAGAGATGTTGGATAGACACAATTTAATTGTGCATGTTGAAATTTAAAGCAAGTAAATTTCACGTTTCGGCTTGATGGAGCTGACCCTTTGTGTTTTGGAACAATTTTTGATGTCATTTCAAATAGAAAGCAAATCTTTAAAGTGTCAAAATAGTGTTTAATCGGTTAAGTTCAATAGCATAGGGAGTTTTGCTGGTAAATAGCCAAGATAAATACAAAATAACCCCAATGCACAAAGCATATCCCAAAAAAAGGACACCATGACTTATGTTAGGGGTTCTAAACCACTCAGTCCTTGAATCTATGAATATGAATCTAAAAAGAAATCAGATATTGCAGGCATGTATTTTTTTGTGAAGTAATCTTCTGAAATTAGCTAGTCACATGTCTGGAGTAAGGCTTGAACAGTCCTCGACATCTGTGGACTTCCCAGGAACATGCCCATCAAATGCAAGTGCAGCGAAGTCCAGGATTCTGGATTCAGCTTCTACACTCACAGAAGATACAGTTGTTATTGTCACTCCCCCTGAAATAGATGGTGAGGCAGCTGTTTATCACTGCTGGATGTTGCTGTTTTATTTAAAAATGAGGCCGGTCTTAAAGAGCAGCATACAAAAATATTTTAGATAGAGTACTCACAGCATTATCTCAGTGCACAAAGTGGTTTTCCCATTATAAAGGGAAAAGCCCATTTGGAAAAAATATATTCAAATTTTCTCCTAGGTAAATGTGAGCAAAGCCTGCAGCCAGGTCCTAAAATCTTGGGGAAAGCATAAAAATGTCATTTTCTAATAATAAAAATCCATATTATCTTTTAGGCATTTGTGACCAGTGAGGTTTTGTGTGCTGTTTTTGTTGTCGTCTGTTTGTTGAAAGGTTTGTCTAGCAAAGAATGGGGCAAACTATCTTAGGGTATAAATGCTGAAATATGTGATATCAGTTCATGGAACATACTTTTTCCTAAATATAAACATTAATAAATGATGCATACCCATGGCTTTGAAATAAGACGTTGAGCAATCACATATGAGTTTAATATTTGGTTGTCCACATACTTTGTTTGGTTATTCAATATGTTTGGCCATCAAGAGTATTTATTTGAGATTTGCATTCCTTTACACTCCGTTCTTGGATTTCCTTCACATTCCTTATCCCAAAATCTCCGAAATTCATGAATCAACAGCAAAGTCTACGAAAAATAATAAAAACATCCCACTCTGCATGAGTCACAACTCTCACATGGTACTACATTATGCAACTGCATGAACCCTCTACTCCTAACTAGTGTGTGTGTGCATGTGCGTGTGTGTACCTGCATGTCTGTAGATTTTTAAAAAATATATATTAAATGGATTTTTTTGTTTACCGTCTAGTAAACACTAAAACCATTCCTGTCTGTGTAAAAGAGACATTTCCATTCTACCTTATTACTCCAATCTGCCAGGCAAACTCACAAGGCAGACTGTCAGTCACAGCTTGGATAAGAAAAAAAAAGATTACGGGCACTGATGGTAGCACAATATTGGAACTGGCAGAAAATGAAGTGGAGCAAAACTCTGGTTTGAAAAGGGCCCAAGGAACAGAAGTGCCTGTCATTTAGGATGTGTGTGTGTGTGTGTGTGTGTGAGAGTGCATTTAAAATGTGTGTTTGCATTGTTTTTTTCTGTGTGTAGAGACACAAAAATAGAAAATGCTGACCTCTGTGCTCATTACTTCCTCTCCTAACAGTACCATCATGCCACACTGACAAGGAGGTTCCACTCATTTCTCCCTTTGGTCCTACACTCACCTGCAAAACGTGCTGACAGACAGGAAACTATTGAAACATTTTGAAAAAAAGATACTGCAAAAAAGTTACCAGTTGCACATAAAATAATGTTGACTGCAGCAACAACAGCATCTTATTCAGCAGGAGTTTGTGCAGTGAATATGACAAATGCATATGGAGTTCTGTAAAAATCTTTACCGTAATTCTTTAGTCCATCCATCCATGACTTCTCCTTATACAATTCAGGGTCTATCCCAGCTGGCATGGGGTGACAGGCAAGCTACAGCTTGGTTAGGTTGTTAGTCTATCGCAGGTCCCCAGACTTGTTGCTATAAAGAGTAATAAAAAAAATAAAAAGGTGAAAAATGATACCTCAGGGAGATATGAAAAGTAAACTTATTTAAGTAAGAAGATTGCAATAATTATTTTTCAACATTACGCAAATTTTAATCCAATTGTTTATGCGTATAAAAAACAAGATCAAATCTACTTTTAGCTGCTCCCTTGCCAGATGAGGTCCCCACAACAGGCACCACCACATGTGTAATTTTGCAATGTTTACAGGAGATTTGTTTCCCCAGTGCAACTCTAAAGGTCATTTTATTTTTTATCCAAGTAAAATCAAACCAGCAGATTTTTGCTTGACCAGTGGATGTGTTAACCCCTACACCATTATTGCGGGCGCAGGTTAAGACATAAATGCTGGCGTTTAAAGGTAGGTTTGTCAAACTAGTTGCAACAATCAATACAAAGACAAAATGATGACCAATATCAGTTTGTCTTCATAGGTCATGTGGCTCTGGGAAACTGAGGTAGCCTAGCCGACTTGTTATCATCAACAGCGTAGAGGAAAAAAGGAGCCAGCCTGACCACTCTTTCTCTCTTCTTGTTCTCTCCCCCACATTGCAGACAGGTTCCTGGGCTGAAGGATATAGACTCTTTGCTCATTCATTCATGCATACACCACACCACTGATTTACTGATGTTAGATGCAGTAGTGCTGTGTGTATGTATGTGTGTGCGCTGCTCTCTTCTGAGCAAGCTGCCACTTGTTTTCCCTGAGGAGCCAGTGTGCACCTGGTCCCACTCAGCAATCAGCCACCAAACAGTATAAAGGCTGGGTACGAGCTACTTGGTCAGTTTCTTGGGACTCGTGCTTTAGCAGGAATTTTACGACATAACTACGTCACAACCACAAACCCCTCTGAAACGCTCTGCCAAAAATTATGGCGTAACCCGACATGCACCTCCCTTTAACGTATCATCACACGTCACATGTACGCAATCGAACTATGTCCACAAATCACAGAAACTGGGAATGGACATGAGGGAATGTAGACAGAAGTGGAAAAACCTGAGGGAAAAATACGTTTGGTTTCTTTCTTTTTTACCATTACTTTTACTCTTATTGCTCATCTTCTAGCCCTTGTTAAGGGACTTTTCCATTTTCATCTCTTATAAATACAACCGTTAATGCTTACTATTGTGATGCTTGTGTGGACTCACTCTTTTGTTGTAGCTGGAACAACTTGTAACAAAGGAAATAAGTCACCACACTGTTTTTTAAACTCTAATTTTTACAATTTGAGGTGTGTCTGGTGCTCACTGTCCCAAGCATCATGTTCTCCAGTGGTCTGTCTATATATTCATTGACATTTGTGGGCATTTATTTTATGCAAAGCTCTTCCATATTGTTGGTCATGAATGTAGTTAGTGTGAGAGAAGAGGATATTAGGGACAAGGTGAGATGTAAGCAGATCATTCACTGTTTTGACCTGTAATTTGACCAGCCAAAAGAAAAAATCTTTATGTACCTATATGTCTGTATGTCCGTAATTTTGACTTTCCTTGGATATTAAATAAAAATTCCACCACCATTACTTCTTATTACATTGGTAAGGCTTCAGGATCTCATCTCTGCTTTTTGCAGACGATGTTGTCCTGTTGGCTTCATCAGGTGATGGCCTCCAGCTCGCCTTGGAACGCCTTGGCCGAATGTGAAGCGGTGGGAATGAGAATCAGGACCTCCAAATCTGAGGCCATGGTCCTCAGCCGGAAAAGGGTGGAGTGCCCACTCTGGGTCAGGGACGAGACCCTGCCCCAAGTGGAGGAGTTTAAGTATCTTGGGGTCCTATTCACGAGTGATGGGAGAAGGGAACGGGAGATCGACAGACAGATTGGTGCAGCGGCTGCAGTGATGCGGACGCTGTACCGGTCTGTTGTGGTGAAGAGAGAGCTGAGTATAAAAGCGAAGCTCTCGATTTAGTGGTCGATCCACGCTCCTACCCTCACCTATGGTCATGAGCTGTGGGTAGTGACCAAAAGAAGGAGATCGCGAATACAAGCAGCGGAAATGGGTGGCTGGCCTCTTCCTTAGAGATAGGGTGAGAGGTTCGGCCATTCGGGAGGGGCTCAGAGTAGAGCCGCTGCTCCTCCACATCGAAAGGAGCCAGTTCAGGTGGTCCGGGCATCTGACAAGGATGCCCCTCGGGCGCCTCCTGGGCGAGGTTTTCCGGGCATGTCCCACCAGGAGGAGGCCCCTGGGGAGACCCAGGACACATTGGAGAGATTATATCTCTCAGCTAGCCTGGGAACACTTTGGTGTTTGCCCGGATAAGCTGAAGGAGGTGGCTGGGGTGGGCTTCTCTGCTTGGGCTGCTGCCCCCACGACCTGGCCCCGGATAAGCGGAAGAAAATGGATGGATGGATGGTAAGGTTTATATAATTTAATTCTGTTGTTAGATTATTTATAGCTAAATAGGCATTTCCTGCACATTCTACACTGAAACCACAGATACATTTCTCGTTCTCTTGCTTTGACCTAATCATATGTTACTTTTACAGTTGAACAATCTAGACAAACTTGCGATAGCCAAAATGTGTTCACGTGCCGATTTTAAAACAAATCTCATTGCAGCTGTTGAGGATCGCACACATGAAGATGTGTGCGAGTCTCATTATTGTGCAGCTGAGCATGTGTGTGTTTAAAAGGCATGGAATCCAGCCAATTGAGCCACAGTGTTAAAAGCTTGTACACATTTGGCAGCTGGTGCTGGCAGGTAATCCAGTCGAGTGAAGGATGGACTACGTGCCAAAAACACATTTGCTTTGAATAAAAAGGTGAATAGGGAAGGAGAAAGAGAGAGAACTGAAGAATGACACAAGTGTTTGTGTAGCACTGTGTAGTCATCATGTTTGTCTGAGTGTTCAGGTGTAAACTGCTGAGGAGTAACAATAAGATACATGTATGTTATTGTTAAACAAGAAATCATAAAGTAATAATATGTGACACAATAGCATAATAATATAAATAACACTGTCATCAACTTGTTATATTAATTATAAACCATTATATTATTTGATGCATTCAAATACCCATTTTGACATGTTATCATGCTAACAATAAATTCACACCAATGAGATCATAAGATGCAATCAATAAAGCAGTTTGGCAAAGCTACCAATGTTACCATTATTGCTATCAGATGCCTAAAAGTAATGCAAAACTTAAAACAGAGAAGTAAAACCTAATATGTACTATATAATTACATGCATTCTAAGATGTTAAACAGTGTATGATTGCCATCAGCCAAAGTCTTTCTCAGTGACTGGTCTGAGGAGAGAGTTATGAGCGGAGCTCGAGTAACATCATATTCACCTGATTATAAACCCAGTAGACTAGACTAATGGGAGATTGTACAGCAACGCTGTAGGCAATCACCTCTATCATTAATGTAGGACCAAATGATGGAATTCCTAATGCAATAATTAAATTGAGTTTTTGGATTCAGATTCCAAGTGCTGGACTTGTAGATAGTCAAGATACAAGATGCTCTACAATGTCTGAAATTAACAGATATATTTTTTTCTTTTTTCTTTATCCTGATTAATCCTGAGCATGTGCTTTTTTGCTGATCACTGTTTACTGTTTGATCACATTAACACGTGTCACATTATTTGGTAAAATATTAAGTCAAATGCTCGATTGATCTGCTGTAGTTAGCTGTTTGGTGTAACAGCGAGGACATATGGTCTCTTTATACTGATAAAATATACTAATAATGTAGAATGAGGTAGAAAAATTAACTCTTGAAATTAGTAACTCTTTCAGTCTCTCAATCTCTCTTTCAGAATTCATGTCTTGCCTGTAGTTTACATTTGATATTAATTATTCTTTATTTATTTTGTAGCACCCAGTGGTGGTTATTTTGCTGTCATGTTTTAAATTAAAATTCCACTCTGTCTTTTATGTCAGTTTGCAAACTGAAATTATATTAAGGCTTGTATAAAAATATTTATTTAAGCCCAATATATGTAAATATTTGGGCTTGGATGTTTGTAAATATTTACAAATACAGTTTTCATATTTATGCCTCTGTACACCACCACAGTGGATTTTGAATCAAGTTGTTATTTTCAGAACAATGGTTTTATTTAACTAACAACTATTTAGAAATTACAGGCACATTAATACATAGTGCCACATTTTCCAAGACTTTTCAAAGAAGGTAATTTGACAATTTACTGGCAAGTAGTTTCATGGCAGAGTAAGCCTTTCCTTCATTAATCCATCACAAATCAAGAAGGAAAAAGATCTGAAGTTGATTCCAAGTGTGTGATTTGCATTGGCGTCGTCCATCTTCATAATGAAAATTCCATTTCACTAGAGCTTTCAATGTGAGATGAGGATACTGATGTAATTGAAGGAGGCTATCATTAGGCTGAAAAACCTATCAAAGAGAGAGCAAAAACCTTAGGCATGGGTGTAATAACAACGGGGTACATTCTCACACAGAGGGAACGGACTGACCATCTCAACAACACCAAAACGTCTGGAAGATCATAACACACAACTTTATATCCACCAGCTCATTGGTGATCCAGAGAGTAAGGGGAAGATTTTGCATTTAGATCATGTCCATATATTTCTTTATAGAATTATTACCTAATTGGAACACCAAATCTGAAAAACATTTAACAGAAAATATGCAATGTCAAAATCATTCATGAGGTCAACATTTGCTGATTGCTGAAAATGTATCTACTTCTGTGTGGTTAGAGAAAAAGTTGGAGGAAAAGGATTTGTAGTGTCTAGCAACAATAGTTGCTATGCTGTTTTATTAGACAAATAAAATAATAAAATGTCAACAACAAACATGTTTTGAAGGACGTATACTTGTTAACTCCCAGTTTCCAATGCCCACGCCTCTTTTTTCTCACCTTTGTAATGACAGGATTAAGATGACAGGTTGCATTGCTCAGGTCAGGATATTTCAAGACCTTCACTAATATTTCTTGTTCTGCACACAGGAGAAAAATACAACAAGTGAGAAAGGGGAGAAAAAAAAGAGATGAAAGATATAAAAAATGTACAAGCAGAGACTGAGAGAAAAACTACACATCCCCAGGTGGCAGGTTCCCCGTCTTCTTCTTTTTTTTGTTGTTGCATAAGCCACACAATATGTCATAGAGTTGCGTGTAGATTATGAATGTGATGTATGTCATTAATGGGTGGGTGAGAGTAAATGAGCGAATATTGTATGTGTGTACATGTTTAGACATCTTTGTGAGGACAGAAAATTAAAATTGGCATGTCATTATACTTGTGGGGACCAACTGCACTTATGGGGACAAAATGCCTGTCCCCACGAGTTTGAAGGCACCCCAGGCCACCAAGGGAGTGGGCCAACAACCACACCAGGACATCCAAGCACACAGATCCCAGGGAGGGGCAGAAGCCTCCAGCGGGCAGTCAGACCAGGTCCCACAGAGGTCAAGGCTCAACAAACAGGTTTTTTAAAAAAAAAGAAAGAAAAGACTACGAATCTGGACTGTGTACTAATAACACAAACATTAGAAACATTCATAACAACTCATAAAACATCAGCTTTTAAGCAACTTCGTGTTTTTTTAACGTTATTTTTTTTTTTCTTTTCTAATAACTTGGATGCGTCTGGCTTTCCATAGGTAATAATGAACATGTCGTACAATTACAAGCATATTCCCAGTGTGACTCTGCATTAATGAATGCATATGATTGAATTATTAAGATTGTTTGCTTCATTAATTTTTTCATTATTACACCATGTACAGTCTCTGGATTTAAATTGTGTTAAACTGTTGTTTGCTTGTTGTGGAAAGCAATAGGGAAACAAAATGATCCGTGCATTCAAAATGTAAGTAATTGTGTAAGGAAATGAGCATCTTCATATAGTAAGTTAAGTAAATGAAACTTCTGAAGTTCTTGTTACATTCTTCACCTCTTCCTTATTAAACAAGCTTTGATCAATTCTTTTTTAACGACCATTGCAAAACAAAAGATTTTGTGTAAATAAGCTGGAAATCTGGACCTCCACAGTGAGTCCTCTTATCGTCTATATGGGAATGCTGTTATGGCTCGGCGCAGGAGCAGACCCAAAAGCAGATGTACAGAAGACAAAACTAAAGTGTAAAAAGAGGTGTTTATTTAGGCTAGTAGTAAAATGTAGAAAACAAAAGGACAATGGCGAAGTAAAGCAAAGACCAAAAGCTAAACTAAACTGGGAAAAGCTCAAGCTAAACATGAAAATTATGAAAAATACATGAACATGAACCTGAACAGAGGCATGCAAAACATATGATGAGAGGAAACAAAACAAGAGCATGAACATGAACCTGAGCAGGAGTATGAAAACATGAGAAATCCATAGACATGTGGCGAAATAAATAGATGACCTGACACTGAACAGAGGCAGGCAAAGGACTTAAACCACACAGGAGGGTAATGAGGGAAGTGAGAACACCTGGGGAAAAACAGCTGACACGAATGAACCTGAACACAACAGGGGAAGTACAACTGACCACACTGATTGTGGAAACAGAAGACTTTCAAAATAAAACAGGAAACATGGAAAGACGTAGACATGATAACACAAGGAGAGACACATGAGAACAGGAAGGGGAGACAAAAGCACTGACGTAACTAAAAGTAAAACACAGGACAGAAAAAGGCTCAAATGAGGATTCTTGAATATGTACTGAAATTACTTCACCAGATCTATAGTCAAGGGAAGCGTAACAAAGTTGAAAAGGGTTGATCTTTGACCCTCATGTGGAAGCTTTGTAATACAAGAATATGTCATGCAGATTGGAACTCTGTCATTGGGTGCAACTTGGCTATGCAGAAAGAAAACTGCCTATGACACGTATTGCTTCTGTAACAATCCATTATCAGTTAAGTTTCTTATCTTGGAAATGATTGTGATCTCACAGAAATGGGATCCTTTCTGAGGAACTGTTTCTTTTGTGCTCCAGATGAGTATAGAATAATGAAAGCCATTATAAGTAAATAACTTTTTGTTTTTAGTTACACCTTAATGTGACCCCATCAGCCCCACACCTTCTCCAATCGCATCTCACACACACATGCACCACTATTCCTTTTTGATTTGTTACAAGATATTACACGAGATGGAAAACACATAAATATGGGAGTACCAAGAGCTCCAAAAGTTCACTGGACATCAGAATGATGAATGTGTGCTTCTTTGGCTTTTTTCCCCGTTGTATTTCAGATAAAGAAAGGTACCTTAACTCACTGGCAAGACCCAGTTCTTTCAAACTGTACTACTTTATGTCATACTGTACCAGCATTGCATTTCAATTAATTTCCTTGCTGCCAAGAAGGTAATCAGGTGGATTATATGTCTCTGATATAATATAAATTGATCACCCGGGCTTATTGTGTTTTTTTCTCAAAGTCATTGATTGGAAATATAGAGTTCAGTCATGTACCATCTACTCTAATGCAATGGCATATAATTTTGTTGAAATGTCTTTTATTGCTTTGCCCTCTCTCTGTCTTTTAGGTGGTCCTACTCTATCTTGGAATGAAAGGGACATCAAACTAATGCAGCTCCCATGGGCCTTCTATGCTATTGAAGGTGAGGTATGTGGTGTCTCTCTTTTCCATCCACCTGGCATCAGCTATTTGTGGTTTCTACTCGACAGCACCCATGAGACATCCATTCACTGTGTGCCTTCTGATGTCAACATTTTACTGATTTGTGTTAGTGTGGTAATGCATTTTATTTGATTTACAAAAAATACGTTTTGTAGAAACACTTTGTTTGTGACAGTGTCCTTTAAAAAATGGCCCTTGCTCAACTGGTTATTTACACAACCTTTACTGAAAATGGTGGCGTAAAAATAATGTCAGAAAACTTTCTGTGATTGCTGTATGGCAAGGAGTACCCTGCATGAAGTGAACCTCTATAGATGCTGTCTTAGAGAAAAAAACTTTTGCTTACAAAATAGGTCATTAAAAAAGTACAGGATGCTTGATTAATACTCAGTGAGAAAAACATATTTAGTTACATAAAACTAAAATGAATTTGATCACATGGGTTTGACCATGATGTTTGGGGTTGGGACTAGCACAGTGACTGCATAGTGTTGACTATGCTTCTAGAAGCATATGGACTGTCATCAGTGTAAAACATGTGTGACAGATGGAATATATATAGTCTGCCACGACGGGATGTTTTTATACCCAAATATGGACTAAAACACACCCAAAGTGAAATTTAGAAGAACAGAACTTCCAATTGAGAACAGCTGAGAAGAATGGGATGGAACTGGAATACTGTCATCTGGCATCATCCATGCAGAGCTGCCAATAATTTGTCATCAAAAGAAAATAACAACATGTATAATATTCAACAATACATTATATAGACACACAAGTACAGGACCACCTACATATTACACCTGCAGGAGATGCTCAGCCATAGAAACCCATAGCAGGAAGCTCCCGGTGCAGCTCCGGGTGTGTTTTTGTGCTGATGTTAGTGCTAAAGAAGATTAGGAATTCTGCAGTTGTTGACTCAGTAGAGCCTTGGGGACTTCAAAGTGCTCAACAAACCCGCGCGCTCCATTCTGTAACTTCATGTGGCCCACCACGTCGTAGCTGATTTGCTGTAGTTCCTAAATGCTTCCAGCTTGCAATACAGTTCATTACAGAACATCTAGAAGGGATGAAATTTCACAAATTGAGTTTTTGCAATGTCTGTTAAAGTACCACACTAGAATTCAGCTGTTTAGAACAACCTGCTCTTTCTCAAATATTTATAAAGGCAGACTGCATGGTTGGGTTCCTGCGCATGAATTCAGACATTAGGAGGTGTAGACCAGTGCTTTTGACTTTATAGCGTATAATTATTACATCTTACTTAACAAGCGTTTGCCTACTTTTTACTTTGAGAAGCTTTACTTCGAGGCATAAACTCTTCACTGTAGGCTGATGATGATCTGCACAAATAATATAACTCTATCTACAAAAACTCTACCTGCTAAAACAAGAAAAATAGAACAAGACTTTAACCATCTAAATTATTGGGATATTTTCAAGCAGTAAATGACCATTCCCAAGTGGGTGCTTAAAGTGTCCATTTAGCTTCTCTTTAACATTGTCTGCACAGAGAAACCATACAGAGTGAGTGTCTATTTCCTGCTGCCACAGCCATTGTTCAGCAAAAGCTCACTGATGAGGCTGCCAGTAAAAACCTTTCTCAACAACACTTCTAGCAGCAAACAGTCAGATGGCATGAGATAAGGTTATCCTCCATGACTGGTTATTTATTTCCTTTATCCTTGGGTCTCATTAAATCAGCTGGATGCTAAATAGGAAGATGAGGAAATTGTGTAGGCATATGAAAAACCTATTGAAGTGTTGAGCCACCCATCATTATCATCAACAGCAATTTACTGAAACATAAACACAAAGTGAAATACAACCTGCACTATACATGGCCGACTATATTTGTTAACACAGTTTGAATTCTCTGAGGAAAGCCATCTTGTAGTTTCTTGAAGTCTTCGGGAACAGTTAATATAGCTTCTTGAAAATGATTCCAAAGCTCTTCTTGGGACGTTGGCTGCCTTCTGTTCATATCTCAGCCTGTTCACCCTGTTTCCCTTCTTTAAGAATGGCTTCTTGACAGCTAGCCTTCTTCTGAGACCACTTCTGACAAAGCTTTAGATTGATTTAATTGATCAACTAAAGAGCCAGATACATCTGTTGGGTCCTATGGTAGGCCTTTGGTGTATTTTTTTTCCTATTTCTTGACTTTCAGATGCAGCTCATCTACAGCAGATGGTTTTTAGAATCGACACTTATGAAGCTTATGTGTAAGTTCTAGAAGGAAGATTTGTAATTGGACATCTGCTTGCTTTTCTGCGTGTTCAAGAGTGCAAGTTCGTTCTTTAGATTACTTCAATTTTTCCATGCTGTCAAACTCATTCTTGACGTCGTTACTCTAGTCTAGTCATGTTTTTGTGCACCTTCTGTAAGCAAATGAGTCTCTATTCTGTGTGTGCTTTAAATTTCAGTACTCGCGATAGTTAGAACATCTACTAATCATAAGGTTGGTGGTGCGATCCCTGGCTGCTCCAGTCTGCATGCCAAAGGGCAAGATACTAACCCCAAGTTGCTCTGTGACGCATCCATTGTAGTATGAATGTGTGTGAATGACAGATGGAAACATTCGCATAGAAAAAAGTGCTATATAAATGGGTGTGAATGGGTGGATGAGGCATGTTGTATAATGCACTTTGAGTAGTCCGGGAGAGTATATCAGAATGCAGTTATTATTTACCATTTTTCCAAATGATCTCTCTTTTGTCTTTCATTTGTCCAGTTTCCTCAATTTTTTTAAGGACACAGTGTACACCATGTCTAGATCTGCAAAAACTAATAGCTGTCTGGGAGTCCCCTGGTTGGTACAATAATAGTATTTTATATCTGTCAGATTGTACTATCTTTGGCAGTTTTCATCAATTCACCAAATAAATGGGAATTATTTATGATTTTATAACATAGTGATAGTCACAAAGATATTTAATAGATACCAATTTAAAATTGGTTGTTTGCCAAATTGTTATATGTATACACATTGTGTGTTCAGCCCTTCATTTATGCTTGACTCATAGGAAAGTCATTCATAGGTCAGTGTTGTGCTTTCCAAACCTTACCGCCAAAACTTTGGAACAGTTTTTCTACAGACCATCGACCCTGGCTTTAAAAAAAACAAAAAAACACAATAAAACAGCTGTTTACTATTCAATCACAGTCTCCAGCTTTTCTCTCTGTTTTCCACCAAGTAATTACTGAATGTT